>SNQJ01S0014405.1:0-79435 GCA_010110895.2 Picea sitchensis | reverse complement strand
TTATGTTTTAAAGGACTCTACAAACCCTACAAAACCTTCGAAAAGAGAATATAATATTGTGTCCCAAATGCAATGCCAAAGACTGCAATAATGGCTCAAAACAAGAGCTCCACATTCACCAAGTAAAAACTTTCACTAATACAACAAATGCAATAAACATATATTCAAAAACTTGCAAGAAGGACACTAGTAGGGTCGATCTATGCAGTAGAAGAGGGGCAGGTTCCAAACCCATCTTAACCATGAGTGTGTTTACCACATTTGCAATGGCCAATTGTCTTAAAATGGGACCCTGTAATTTTGATAGTGAAATAGGTAATGGGGAACTTGGGGCATGACCTACATCTTTTCTTTTTTTTTCTTAAATATAAATGAAATTTGTGTCCATAAACCTCATAGCTAGAAAACCTTCCAGGCATTAGATTTGAGTTAATTCCTACTTAGTTTTTAGTCATGCATTATTACCATGAAATGAAGGGAGGTATTGGGAAATTCAACAAATCACCATTCTCTTCACCCTATGTTGGCCTCAAGCTATCTCTCCCAGTTCCCTCTGCAAGCTATGTCTCCTTCCTAACCCTTCCCTCGATATTTCTCTCCCGGTCAGTGCCCTCCATTAGATCTCTCTCCTTCATAACCCTACTCGTTATCAACTCTCTCACCTAGTGCCCTTCCTAATTCTCTTTCTCCGGCTTCCTTCTCTAGCGTGTCCTACGTGCCCTAGTCTCCTTGAGTTATTTGGCTTCTCGGTGCTAGCTTCTACTAGTCTGTTATGTCTCATGAATGGGCGCGAGCGCGAGTTCAATATTGAAATTTTGTTTTAGTTCTTTTGTTTTTTTATTTTTTTTTATTGTTTTATTATATTTATATATATATATATATATATATAGGTACTTTCTCTCTGTGGAAAATGTGTGTCTCACATTATAGGTGAATTCTATGTAATCCATGAATTGGGCATTAGTTTCTTTTGTACACGTGTTTAAAAAGGCATGAGCTAAAACTGATTGATGTTTCTTTAGTTCATATTATGATTTTATGAATAACCCCTAAATATTCATCACACTTCACTCAGGGAAAAAAATGAGAAGATGTTTACTTCTAAATTGGATGCTGGTACCTACTGTGATTTTGATTTATCCTTTACTTTCAAAAATTTCACTAATACAACAAATGCAAAAACTTTCCAAAAAATGACACCCAAACGCAACGCAAGGTGAGTTGGAAAAAGGGGCACCCACATGACAAATCGTAATGAAAAGGAGACAGGGTGCCCAAACGCAATGCAAGGCGAGTTGGCAAGAGGGGCGCCCACATGAGGATTTGTAACAAAAACAAGGAAGGGTGCCCAAGCGCAACACAAGGCGAGTTGGAAAGAGGGTCACGCACATGAGGAATCGTAACGAAAATGAGGTAGGGACGCCAAACGCAATGCAAGGCGAGTTGGAAAGAGGGGCGGCCACATGAGGAATCATAACAAAAAAATGCAGGGCTCCCAAAGGCAAGGCAAGGTGGGTTGGAAAGAGGGGCACCCACAAGAGGAATTGTAACAAAAACAAGGTAGGGCGCCCAAATGAAAAGCAAGGCGAGTTGGCAAGAGGTGCATCCAACCACATGAAGAGTCATAACGAAAACGACCACACAAGGGAGCACTAGGAAAGAAGATGAGTTGAATGCTAGATAAGGAAAAAATTTGTCTTGAACTTAAATTTTCAGACGGCCTGGGCAAGGCTGGGCACCCAAATTCAAGGCAAGGAAAGTTGGCAAGAGGGGTGCACACATGAGGAATCATAATGAACAGGAGGCAGGGTGCACAAACGCAACGCAAGGCGAGTTGGAAAGAGGTGTGCCCACCCACATGAAAGGCACGAAAATGGACAAACAAGGGATAAATAGGCAAGAAGACGAGTCGGATGTCAGATAAGGAGCAATTTTGGCTTTGACTTAACTTTTTCAAGACGACCTAGGCAAGGCTAGGTGCCCAAATGCAATGCTAAGTGATTTGGAAAGAGGGGTTCCTAGATGAGAAATCGTAATGAAAATGAGGTAGGGAACCCAAATGCAATGCAAGGTGAGTTGGAAAGAGGGGCACCCACCCACATGAAGAGTCATAAAGAAAACGACAACACAAGGGAGCACTAGGAAAGAAGACAAGCCAAATGTCGGATAAGGAGCATTTTTTCTTTTGACTTAAATTTTTCAAGACCACCTAGGAAAGGTTGGGCACCTAAACAAAATGCAAGGTGAGTTGGAAAGAGAGGCACCCACATGATAAAACATAATGAAAATGGGTTTGGACACCCAAATGCAATGCAAGGCGAGTTGGAAAGAGGGGTGCCCACATGAGGATTTGTAATGAAAACGAGGCAGGGCGCCCAAATGCAATGCAAGGAGGGTTGGCAAGAGGGTCGCCCACATGAGGAATCTTAACAAAAACAAGGTAGGGAAGCCAAACGCAATGCAAGGCGAGTTGGAAATATGGGTGGCCACATGAGGAATTGTAATGAAAACAAGTCAGGGCACTGAAAGGCAAGGAAAGACGAGTTGGAAAGAGGGGTTCCCACAAGAGGAATCGTAATGAAAATGATCCAAGGTTCCCAAACACAACACAAGGTGATTTGGCAAGAGGTGCACCCACCCACATGAAGAGTCGTAATAAAAATGACCACACAAGGGAGCACTAGGCAAGAAGATGAGTCAAATGTTGGATAAGGAGAAATGTTGGCTTCAACTTAACTTTTTTAAGATGGCCTGGGAAAGGATGGGCACCAAAAGGAAAGGCAAGGTGAGTTGGAAAGAGGGGCGCACACCCACATGAAGAGACATAATAAAAATGATGACCCAAGGGAGCACTAGGAAAGAAGACGAACCGGATGTCGGATAATGATCATTTTTGGATTCGACTTAACTTTTTTAAGATGGCTTGGGAAAGGCTGGGAGCCCAAAGGAAAGGTAAGGCAAGTTGGAAAGAGGGGCACCCACATGAGGAATTCTAACGAAAAGAGGTAGGGCACCCAAACGTAACGCTAGGCGAGTTGGAAAGAGGTGTGCCCACCCACATGAAAGGCACGAAAATGGACACACTTCTAAATTGGATGGTGGTACCTGCTGTGATTTTGATTTATCCTTTACTTTCAAAAATTTCACTAATACAACAAATGGAAAAACAATATATTCAAAAACTTTCCAAAAATGCGTACCCACATAAAGAGTCGTAATGAAAACAATCACACAAGGGAGCACTAGGAAAGAAGACGAGACAGATGCTATATAAGGAGAAATTTTGGCTTCGACTTAACTTTTTCAAGATGGTCTGAGAAAGGTTGGGTGACCAAACGCAACACAAGGTGAGTTGGGAAGAGGGGCACCCAAATGAGGAATCGTAATGAAAAGGGGGTCGGGCACCCAAACACAATGCAAGGTGAGTTGGAGAGAGGGCCGCCCACATGAGGATTTGTAATGAAAATGAGGCAGGGCACCCAAATGCAACACAAGGCGAGTTGGCAAGAGGGTCGCCCACATGAGGAATCATAACGAAAATGAGGTAGGGCAGCCAAAACCAACGCAAGGCAAGTTGGAAAGAGGGGCGGCCACATGAGGAATCGTAATGAAAACAAGGCAGGTTGCCCAAAGGCAAGGCAAGGTGACTTGGAAAGACAGGCACCCACAAGAGGAATTGTAACAAAAATGAGGTAGACTGCCCAAATGCAATGCAAGGAGAGTTGGCAATAGGTTCTCCCACCCACATGAAGAGTCTTAATGAAAATGACCACACAGGGAGCACTAGCCAAGGCGACAAGCCGAATGTTGAATAAGGAGCAATTTTGGCTTCGACTTAACCTTTTTAAGATGGCCTAGGAAAGGTTGGGTTCCCAAAGGCGAGTTTTCAAGAGGGGAACCAACATGAGGAATCGTAATGAAAAGGAGGTAAGGCACCCAAATGCAATGCAATGCAAGTTGGCAAGAGGTGTGCCCACCCACATGAAGAGTCATAATGAAAATGGCCACACAAGGGAGAACTATGAAATAAGATGAGTCAGATCTCGGATAAGGAAAAAATTTGGCTTCAACATAAGTTTTTTAAGACATCCTAGGACAGGTTGAGAGACCAAAGGTAAGCCAAGGTGAGTTGACATGAGGGGCGCCCACATGAGGAATTGTAAAAAAAGGAGGCAAGGTGCCCAAATGCAATGCAAGGCGAGTTGAAAAGAGGGGCACCCACCCACACAAGGAATCGTAATACAATGTATTTTAGTTGTTTCTTTAAAAAAAAAATCAAGACGCATGTCCCCGCATCTAGTACTGTAAGGGCATGCAATAACATCAAAAAATAAGAACTTGATAAATTGCACAAGCTTCATTAGTTATGCCGTGTCTTTATTTTTCGCTTTCACCTAAGTACTTTTTTGCTCCATAAAGAATATTAGTAAAAAATCATTATTGAAATCCAAAATGTGATCAAGCGTCTTCTTCTTGCACCAAACTCATGGGCAAAGTCCCATGTTTTCGAACATTTTCGACGAAGATGTTATAACAATGAAGAACATCATGTTCATTGAAACTACGTTTCTACAATACTATGAAAACAATGATGACATTTATTGATCATTCCAGGTATATTTCTCATTCACAAGGCCAAAAGCATATCATCTCATGCATATTTAGACCTTGTTGCAGCACTAATTTCATTAAGGTAGCTTATTTTAACTGTGTATTTCTCCACAAAAGAGAGAGAGAGTTAACCTATATTATCATAGTCTATTTTCTTTTAAAAGATATTAAATATAATAGTTTATACTTTCATTTTTAATGACCCAATTCTTCGGTGACAAGGGTTCATAACCATATAGCGCTTTAAATTGGGTAATTTTTTAGGTAGAGTAATACATAATATCATATTAGTATTTCGTTAGATGCAACCACCTCATCCATTTCCTTTGTTTATCCCATGTGATATTTGAGTCTGGAAATCCTCCCATATTGTCAAGGCATGTGAACAGTCTATCCATGTCAAATCTCGGTGCATACAGAAACATTTTGAAAAAAAATCAACATTGGCCCCATTCACAGGTCAATGTTGCCCATCATGTACTTTATCACTAGTACAATGTTTTTTAATAGTTGGCCTAATTGGCATGATGTTTGTTTTGAATGGCACAGAAAATGAATATAAAGAGTGGGTGTGTGAGTGATCTTTGAGTCTGTAAACCCTCCCATATTTTCAAGATATGTGAATAGTCTATCGTGTCAAATCTCGGTGCATACAGAAACATTTTGAAAAAAATTCAATGTTGGCCCCATTCACAGGTCATTGTTTCCCATCATGTACTCTAGCCCTAGTACAATGTCTTTTAACAGTTGTTTCCCTTAAACTTTTACTAACAAAATTAAAAYGAAACGAGGATGAGATGGGTTGATATATATAGTGGGTGTGTGAGTAATATTTGAGTATGGAAACCCTTCATATCTTCAAGGCATGCGAACAGTCTATCCATGTCAAATTTCAGTGCATCCAGAAACATTTTGAAAGAATTCAACATTGGCCCCATTCATAGGTTATTGGTTCCCATAATGTACCAATCTATCCCTAGTACAATTTATTTCAGTTTTTCCTTTAAAATATGAACGGGATGCACATCCCCGCATCTACTAGTACTGCAAGGGCATGGCACAATAACGTTGATAAAGAAGTACTCGATTAATCGCACAAGCTTCAAGTTATTTTATGTCTTTGTTTTTTTCTCTCATCTAAGTACTCTTTTGCTCCATAGATAATATTAGTACAAAATCATTATTTAAATACGAAATCCATCTATCACCTTCTTCTCACCAAGACCAAAATCATGGGCCTAATTGGCATGATGTTGGTTTTGAACGACACAGATGATGAATATAAAGAGTGGGTGTGTGAGTGATCTTTGAGTCTGGAAGCCCTCCCATATTGTTAAGGCATGTGATCAGTCTATCCATGTCAAATTTCAATGCATACAGGAACATTTTGAAAAAAATTCAATGTTGGCCCCATTCACGGGTCACTATTGCCCATCATGTCCTCTAGCCCTAGTACAATGTCTTTTAACAGTTGTTTCCTTTAAAATTCGACCGAGAAAATTAAAACGAAATGAGGATGAGATGGTTTGATATATAGAGTGGGTGTGTGAGTAATATTTGAGTTTGGAAACCCTTTCCATATCATCAAGGCATGCGAACAGTCTATCCATGTCAAATTTTAGTGCATACATAAATATTTTGAAAGAATTTCAGCATTGGCCCCATTCACAAGTTATTGTTTCCCATCATGTATTGATATATCCCTAGTACAATGTATTTTAGTTTTTTCCTTTAAAATACGACTGAGATGAACGTCCCCACATCTACTAGTACTGCAAGGGCATGGTACAATAACATTGATAAAGAAGTACTTGATTAATCGCACAAGCCTCAAGTTCTTTTCTGTGTTTGTTTTTTTCTCTCATCTAAGTACTATTTTTCTCCATAAAGAATATTAGTATGAAATCATTATTTAAATATGAATTATCATATATCTCCTTCTTCTCACCACGACCCAAATCATGGGCCGAATTAGCATGATGTTGGTTTTGAACAACACAGACGATGAATATAAAGAGTGGGTGTGTGAGTGATATTTGAGTCTGGAAACCCTCCCATATTGTAAAGGAATGTGAACAGTCTATCCATGTCAAATTTCAGTGCATAAAGAAACATTTTGAAAAAATTTCAACGTTGGCCCCATTCACAGGTCATTATTTCCCATCATGTACTCTAGCCCTAGTACAATGTCTTTTAATAGTTGTTTCCTTTAAAATTTGATCGATAAAAATAAAATAAAAAATGAGGACAAGATGGGTCAATATATATAGTGGGTGTGTGAGTAATATTTGAATCTGGAAACCCTTCCATATCATCAAGTCATGTGAACAATCTATCCATGTCAAATTTCAGTGCATACAGAAACATTTTGAAATAATTTCAATGTTGGTCGCATTCAGAGGTTGTTGTTTCCCATCATGTACTAATCTATCCCTAGTACAATTTATTTTAGTTATTTCCTTTAAAATATGACCTAGATGCACGTCCTCACATCTACTAGTACTGCAAGGGCATGGTGCAATAATGTTGATAAAGAAGTATTTGATTAATCGCACAAGCTTCAAGTTATTTTATGTCATTATTTTTTTCTCTCATCTAAGTACTCTTTTGCTCCATAAATAATATTAGTACTAAATCATTATTTAAATATGAAATCTCATATATCGCCTTCTTCTCACCACGACAAAAATAATGGGCCTAATTGGCATGATGTTTGTTTTGAAGGACACAGACGATGAATATAAAGAATGGGTGTGTGAGTGATATTTGAGTCTGGAAACCCTCCCATATCATCAAGGCATGTGAACAGTCTATCCATGTCAAATTTCGGTGCATACAGAAAATTTTTGAAAAAATTTCAACTTTGGCCCCATTCACAGGTAATCGTTTCCCATCATGTACTCTAGCCCTAGTACAATGTCTTTTAATAGTTGTTTCCTTTAAAATTCGACTAAGAAAATAAAAAAGAAACAAGGATGAGATGGGTCGATATATAGAGTGGGTGTGTGAGTAATATTCGAGTATGGAAACCCTTCCATATCGTCAAGGCATGCGAACAGTCTATCCATGTCAAATTTTAGTGCATACAGAAACATTTTGAAATAATTTCAACGTTGGCCCCATTCATAGGTTACTGGTTCCCATCATGTACTAATCTATCCCTAGTACAATTTCTTTTAGTTGTTTCCTTTAAAATACGACCGAGATGCATGTCTCGGCATCTACTAGTACTGTAAGGGCATGGTGCAATAATGTTGATAAATAAGTACTTGATTAATTGCACAACCTTCAATTTATTTTATGTCTTTGTTTTTTTCTCTCATCTAAGTACTCTTTTTCTCCATAAAGAATATTAGTATGAAATTATTATTTAAATATGAAATCTCATGGGTCGATATATAGAGTGGTTTTGTGAGTGATCTTTGAGTATAAAGATGAATGAATGAACTTCTCTTGGTTTTGATAATAATTTATTCTCTACTAAACAAGGCCAACCACATGAAGGTGGAAGCGCATATGCCCCCCCCGCCGCCCCCCACACATCACTCTTAATTCCCCAATACTCAATCTATAAAATAGAAAATAAACAAAAGAAACATAGTAATCATGCATAGAAACTACAAAATTAAAAATGAAATAAAACTTTAAAACATGTAATTAACCCACATAAAAAATTGTTTAAAGAGAAAAATTCATACAAATTAAAATATCTAGTTACGTACCTCATTGACCAATGAAAAATTTGTATCATTATTATTATGTATCTTCTTCTTGATCATCGAACTCGACATCTGTATCACCATCCAATTCAGAAAAAATGTTGAAAGGATTGATGATATCATCATCATCATCAATGTAATTCTCAAGCATATCTTCATCGATAGTGTAACACACCCACGACGGGGCATACAAATTTTTGATTTCCTTAAAGGAAAGGAACTCCATTCTTGGTTCCTAATTTGGAAGGTCAGGGAACCAGTCCGACCTCCTGGTCAAGGATCACTCTTAACTTTGTTGAGTTGAAGCAGCTCTTCGATTCCATGTTGGAATCTCATGAATGAATCCACAGGTCCTTCCTTAAAACTTGCCCTTCATTAAAAAAAACCAAGCACGAGCCTCTCCTCCACACGGCCACGAACTATGACCGCATGCCTATGAAAAAGGCATGTCACGATTTCGCATGTCGAGTATTCTACATGTGAATCAATCCTGACTCCCGACTCCCGAAACTCCGAAAAGAGCTCCGGCTGCGTCAAATCCACGATCGATATCCTCCTTTCGCAAATTGGAATTTCATGACTTGCAACCTCCCAGTCACAACTTCTTTCACATCCCTAACTTCTAAAATGTTGATATTTTGGGGCTCCCAAATATGACAGTTCGTTCTCCTATGGATCTAACGGTCCAGATCTCGTCGCGATTTCGTGTATCTTGAGGTTGAAATACTTTTCACCTTTGTTCTCTCAATTCCCAAAATGTCGAAACTCTTCCTGGACAATCAATGGTCCAGATCTCTCCTCAATCAATGGCTATGATATTTTTGGGAGTTTTCACTTCGTACCTCCGTCCTCCCGATTCCCGAAATGTCAAAAATCTTCCTGGACAATCAATGGTCTGGATCTCTCCTCAATCAATGGTTGTGATATTTTCGCGAGTTTGCACTTCATGAAGTCTCCCAACTCTTCTCTTTGAATTCTTCACTCTACGAGTCAGCGAAATGATGACCCTTCACCACGTGCCCTCCTTGACAATGGACGATATTGTTGATTTCGAAACTTGTCTCGTCCACCTTCCTCCGAATCCAAATAATGTTGGTCCACATGCCAGATCTAACGGATCATATCTATTTCTCTGTGCACACTCCTGTGTGCCTGGACATGAAGTTCAACGTTCCATATCTTCCCTCTGTAGCTTATCTGACAGTTGTTGTGCTCCTCCTCCCAAGCTTTGGCATCTTTCTTCCTAGACTTGAAATATTTCGATGCTTCAAAGGCCTTGACATTTGCTTCCTCTACGAGCCCTGTGACCTTGGATCTCACCTACGCTCTGGAAATGTTGTCCCTCCTGAGATTTTGAATCTTCACTCAGTTCTAAGGGAAACCAGTCCTCCGCTTCCTTAGAAGACTTCTAGAGGCCCTCCTGACACACTTTGCACTTATCTCTCCTGAGCTTGGTTCTTAGGGGATTTTGAGTTTCCACAAACCCTTGTGGTAATATACTTGCATCAGATCAACAGTCTATGACCTTCCTTGATCCAACGGTCTAGATCACATAGCAACTTCGGGTTTCATAAGTTTTAGTCACGCCAACGTGCAAATCTCCTGATGTGAGAATCTGTGATCTCGCCAATCTGATGATCAAGGATGGTCCCGATAGATTCTTAGATCCACAGTTCAGTTCATTTCGTGACGTCGAATGTCAGAGGTTTTGGCCACTCCAACTCATAATTCTCCCGAAGCGTGAAGCTTCGATCTCGTAGATCGGACGACCAAGAAGGACCCCAAAGGATCCAGAGACCCATGGTCTAGATCCTTTTGCAACTTTATACGTCGGAGGTTTTACCTCCCTTACGACGGATTCACTCAATTTGCAGAACTTGCAAAGACTGAAGGAGTCAAGGCGTTAACGCATGCGTTCCTTCTTCAAATCTAACGGTCGTGACAAACCTTGGAACCTCCTGAACGGATTTCATCCATTCATCTTCCAAATGAAAGGATGTTCCTTTTCGATACTTAAAACTCATTATCCTTCCTGAGCTTCGTCGGTTATGAAGGAATTAAGAGCGTTGCGCTCTTTCTCCTGGACTTGATCACTTAGAAGGGTCTTTTGCACATCTCTTGCACTCCTTCATCAAGGTTAGGACTTGAGTGGTTATCAGTCTTTTCTAGCCTCGTAGAGAGCCTATGCATATCTGCACTACCTCTCCTAAGCTTAAACCACTCCATCCTCCAAGGGACTCGGAATGATAGTAGGTTCAACATGCGTACATGAAACTATACCTAAGTTCAACGAACTCACAGTTCGTGGCTCTGGCTTAAGCCACCACGGAACGCAAGCATTTATGAGAACAATCCATGCTTGAACCATATAATTTCTTACTTTCCTAATTACACAACCAAACAGAAATAGAAGGGACACAGTATATCCATTAAGAAATCATGCACATTTCTTAAAACATTCACAGTATATCCAATTTCAATACATAGTTACAGCTCAATTACACAGGGTAGGAGAATACTTATCTATTACAAGTTTCCACCAACTAACTGACTGTGGGTGTTTGTCCTTCCACCCTACCATAGGCTCATAGGCATTCACTCTTATCACTCTGGCCACCCTCGTGCCAAGACATGATATCACCAAGGAACTCGCGTTGTTCTCAAGGATTCTTTTTCTGTTCAGCTTCCACTCGGGTTTTGTTCTCTAAAACTTTCACATATTTCTCTCTATTATGGCCTCGACAAGGTTTATCATATGCTCACTCAGCATCAAGCTCACGACCTTCTATTCGTTATCCCCTGTATAGCTATGCACATCTCCCTTACGATCTTGTGCCCTCGTTTTCTCTCTGGATTCCCTTTTCTCTTTCCATTCCCGTGTGTATGTATCTTACCTTCCTTCTGTCAGAAGGAAGCTCAGGTATGCTTGGACTACTAAACCCTGTTGTACATTGGGCTGACATTCTATAGCTAGACCATGTTCCCATTCATGGGGGTGGTTGATAATTCAACAAATGGTCCTTTCTTCATTAATTGATTTCTCTCCTTGGGATCCGAAGGAGGTTTATCATCCACATCAAGGGAAATTTGGGGTTATTTGATATAATGAACCCTCTCGTATAGTTTTCACATTCTTCCTCTAGTGATATCATGGCCAATAATTTCAAGGCTTCACCCCCACAGTCAGTTATTGACAACTCAAACAATAATACATTTACATTGTCCACATGCCTTAGCATGGAAATTCCTATTTTATGATTAATTACAAATCGGGGGAAACAGGGTGTTATAGATATCATCATCAAGAACTGGCGCATTGTCTCCTACACGTGGTTCATCTTCTCTGTCTTCTTCATCTATCAACCCATATTCTTCCTTCTCTAGCTCTAACTCATCTTCTTATTCAATAACATCTTCTTCATCTATAGTATATGTTATTGGCCTTCCTCTTGAATCATATCTAACAACAAATTACCAATCCCTCTTACCTGGAACCTTTTAGTAAAAGACTTGTTCAAATTGGCTTGGAAAGACATAGCAGTCATTTGCTTTTTCAAAAACCATTATTTTAATCATCAGAAATAGGTTGTCATGTTGAATAAAAATTATTTCCTCATCATGTTCATGCATTCGTAATCTATACCATTTTACATCGAACAAAACTAATTTGAAGCAATTAAATTCACACTCAACTATATCATTCAAAAACCCATAACATCTATTTTCAAATTCTCAAGGACATCTGTCACTCTTAGAGGAAACATTAGTGACCTAGAATACTACAGCTATCCCACTATCATAAGTTTTCCTGGTTTCAACCAACTGTTTGATGTGAAATTTATGACCATTGCACCACATAGCCTTGTGGTGTTTCAACTACAATATGTCAGACATGTAAAAGATGCATTTTCAATTCATAATAAACAAATTTATATAACTTTGAAAGTATAATATGAAAAAAAACACCTACGGTCACATTAATATAATATAAAATAAATGAATAAAATGGGTGAATTTTCTTTCCTTTCCATCTTTCAAACAATATGCTAAATATATTTCTCTCAGCGTAACATCGGAATATACATTACGATGAGATTTTCTAACCAATTCAGACAGTTCTTTCCATGATAACCTACCACCATGATGTTTCTTACATCTATCAATCCATACCTTCATCCAGTCAAGATTGTTTGCAATGTATAAATGTAGTGCATCCCAATCTTGAGCAACTCACTTATCAAAAAATCACAATTCATCAATATTAAATATTAATTATAACCATGGTAAATATTAATAAATGATGAAAGAACAAATTTTAAATGAGTATGATCATATACACAAACAAATGAAAAATTATATTTATTACAAATATCCACAATTTAAATATTACCTCTCACTTTCTTCATTGTACCTTTCCCCAACAGCTTCTCCCCTTCAATGTTTTTGATGGAGTTCACATCCCAAATGAAATCCATTGCATGCATAGCTTGCCCTGCTAATTTAGGAAGATGTGGACTAATATACACCATGGATTCATATACCATATATCCATCCACCATATAACCCTCGGGACATGCTCTTTGTGTAACCAAATCCTTCAATTATTTCAAGTGCCTCTCCACCATCCACATTGACCTTGTGTGTATAGGTCCACACATTTAAATATCCTCAACTTGGTGTATAAGGTAGTGTTCTTGTGAATTGAAAATTTTTGGAGGTAGATACTTCTACATTTCACACATTAGCCAAGGAATTTCTCTCTTCCAATACTTTATATCATCTTCATGGATTTCTTTCAATGACAACCATCTACAGATCATGATGCAAGAAAAAAACATGTTTCAACAAAACATAATACATATTAAATTACAAGTAAAACACATGTCAATAAGTACAACAAAAAATTGAAAAATGTTTTTGCATATATATTGCAGCTACTTACCTCATGTATTTTCCAAGATCATATATAACTTGTTTGACTTTGTTTTCAAATTCATTTGGGAGAGATAGAGGTAGAACATACTGTAACAATAAAAACGAATCGTCACTTGTTTCAAAACTAGACAAAAAAAAAAAATATCAAAAAATGTATACGACCAATACATAAATATGAATACTAAAATTATTAATTACCTTAATGGAGGTATTCCAATCATGTGTTTTTACCGCACCAAATTCACCTTTCTTCGTTAAGATATTCTTTATGTTTGAACAAAAACCTGTGGGAAATTTAATTCTTTGGATGACATCTTTTACACCATTTCTTTATTGCTCTATTAATAACCATCGAAGGTTATTTTGGTCTCCATCGCTATTTGATCATATCACACTTTGCATTGCATGATTGGCTTCTTGAATGTCATTACAAATTTTGACATTTTTTTCCTTATCCCTCCTACCTTCTACGATTCTCCATAATGTTTCTATCACATTCTTCCCAATATGCATTGTATCAAAAAAATGAACTATTTTTAGCACCTCATAGTAAGGAAACCTCATGAATTGAGTGGGATAACATTTCATTCCTCGTGGAAGCCCATTATTACTACCTTCACGGTGACAACATTGATGAAGCGTAAAACAAATCAGAACACTATTTATCAAATGCGGTAAAATAAATTGAATAATTAAAATAAAATTTCAAAACATGATTCCATTTATGATACATAAACAAAATGCATACATCAAGGATTAATTATATCATATTAACTTCCATAGTCGAGGTGTCATTCTTTGTAGTTTTAGTCCAGTCTCTCATTTCCCATTGAAAAGATATTTTTCAGTAGTATGATACTTATGGTTCTTAGAGAGGAAGTGTCTATAGTCATCAAACAACTCCTTTCCTAAACTTTTTGACCGACGAGATTTTATCTTAGGACCACAAACTGGACATGAAAATTTATCCTTTGTTTCAAGACCTGCAATAGATGGATTAATGTGAATTATTAATATACGAAAGGATTATTTAAAAAACATGCATGATATATTCAATTAATTATATACTATTCAAGCGTGCAATATGGAACGTTACATACCACAGAAATGTGTTAGTCCTAGGGCATCATGAATTGTCCATAAGAGTATTCCACGACATTGAAATCTCTTCTGCCCAATTGGTTTATAGATATCATACATAATGATTCCCTCCCATAACTTTAGTAGCTCGTCAATAAGAGGCTCGATATACACATTCAAATCTTTGACTTGGTACTTACCAAATTGTTTGAAATTACACGAAATTACTACCATGGTATGTATATATACATAAATAAATAAATAAATAAAAGATATTATGCAAAAAAAGAGAAAAATAAAAAATTTAAATTCGAAAAATTAATGTAAACAAATAACTGGAATAATCATTGTCAACATTATGTGCTCCCTCTTTATTGACATCCAAGGAGAAATAGTATTGTTGATAAAAAAATAGGCCACACTGAGTAAGCAAACCAAATCTCTCCAAATGGATTAACACCGTAAGTTTCCAATCAGAGCCTAACATTATGAGGTTTATCTATAAATTATGGCCATTTTGTAGAAATTTCCTTAAATGCATAACCATCTGCATGCATTCAAAGAACGACATCTTCAATTCTCTTTTGGCCATGGTAATCCATAAATCGTACTATGCTTTGGCACCTGAACAGTCACTGCAAATGTGGAATTATGGGAATATGTTGGAGAACCTTTCGAGGCACCATTTTTGTTACTTGATCAGTTCGATATCTACTGATACCACATACCGGGCATTTTGTTTTCGATGCATGTTGTCCGTAATATATAATATGATCATCAGGACATGAATCTATACTTTGATACTCCATTCCAATGTCTTTAATAATGGCATGTAAATCTCGATATGTGGGAGGTAAACTATTTGACGAGGGTAACAAAAATTCACTTAACAATGTAAAACATAAAAAATAACTAGTTAATATAAAGAATAGTAATTGCAAATATTGCATTTTTATTTTACACATTGATTAACACTAAAAAAAGGGGGGAAATTCAACCTTTATGTATCTGTGATGAAACATATTACATACCTTAGGATCTGTGTCATACAAGTGTTCGACAAATGATTTGTAACCTTCAAGTTCACCAGTAGCAATGTAGTGGAGAGAAAATTTGCTCTTGACCCTTTATAAAGTTGTTTGTTTTCCTTTTCAAGTAGAGGTTCATCATAAATACCATCACTAGTCCCCATGATCCTCATCCAGATGACTGAATAAGTCTTGGATCATTTGATTTGTCCCATCATCTTGAACTATGTTATTATTGTCATCTACTTCCATGGGATCATTAAATTGATCTTCATTATCTGCTTCATGTTCCTCATCTTGTACAACATCATTTCTACTACTACTTTGTTCTTTCTGCAAAAAGTTAGGGGGGAAATATAACTTTATAATTACAAACAATTATGAAAAATTAGTGCATGTATAAAATAATATAAAAGTTTGAGAATACAATCAATATTAAAACAAATAATGAATATATATATATATATATATAACTAATTACCATGGGACAATATTCATTTGATCCCTCATCCATGTGCCCATATTTTCTACAATTGTTTTTAGTTGTTTCTATTAAAACTCTTTCGGGACGTTTAGTACAACAATTTTAGCAAGGGAAATAACATTTATCATCACCATTTTCACCCTCTTTAATTTTTTTCCCACCTCTAATGTTTTCTCACATTCTTCCCCATAGACATATATTGATAATCATGTTATAAAATTGAGTGGTGTATAATAGAATATCTATTATATTTTTCTATTATAACATATGAAAAAAAAAACTATTTTTTGTTCGCCAAGAAGACCTTATACCCTTTTTGAACCATCATTGTTATAGAAAAATTGTCGCAACATCCATAAAATGCAACATATTTATAGATTTTATAACGTCGCAATTCCAACGAAAGTTGACCAAGTCAATTTTGACTTTGTCAAATAGTGGGTGATCATTAGGGGGGGGGACCTTGTGTTCACATCGTCGCAAGTATGATGGACAGAACATCACAATTCTGATGATTGTCGACCAAGTCAATGTTGACTTTGTCAAATAGTGGGTGACCATTTGGGGGGGACAACCTAATGTCAACGCCGTCGCAAGTGCGATGCACATTTGATGTTGTCACAAGAGAGACATCTTATGAATGTCATATCTCTTCCCATGATTTGAAAAGTATGTCGCAAGTGCGACGATATCAGGCAGTATGGAGAAAACAATTAAAATTTCCTCTATTTTTTGACAGTATGACCAATTTTATCCATAAGGTCACAATCAAATCATCACAATTTTTCCAATGTGTAGTAGTGAAACCTTAGCTACTTGCAACAAAGTTGAACCCTCAATTTGGAACTTTGTAAATAATCATAGACAAGAGTTGTTGATCTCTCATCATTTAGGTGATTCCTAACCATTCATGAAAAAATAATGACCTAAGAATTCCACTTCCTGCAAATTGTCATGGATCCTCATGACCATTGATGTATTATTTGTAGGTGAAATATTAGTCTTTTGTGTTTAAACACCCCACATTTAAGGTACAAGGATGTTAAAATACTATAGATATTCTCTACCAATGATCTTCATATAACACGCCCATTGATTGTTGTTTCAACCAAAGAGTTCCCTGCCATTTAGTGTTGTCTCATCATATCAATATTATTGGGTCTTAAAATTTATGGGTTGGTTCACTCACATAATCCTAAATCTAAACATGCCTAATACTTCCCAACTATGTTTTGTGACTTTCCAAATGTCAAAAAATTATAAATAATTGCACACAACTATGAATAATGAAATAACATTATCATAAAACTACCCAAATTAGCCTAGCATTGAATCTAAGTTCTAATGCCACACTATGGTGTCCTTTCCCAAAACTCCCAACCCAAAATAAGAAGCCACTAACCAAGGCATTAAAATTATATCCCTAAAAATACATTTTAAACATAATAACATAGAGATGGTCTTCCAAAAAGACCCATAATAAATTAAATGTATGCATAATGTGTTATGATCCAACACCTTGAGAATGATAAAAAAAATCGATGAATAACAATCCACTTCAAGGGGAAAACCTCCTTCTACAAATATTCAATGTACAAGATGAGATAAGAAGATCCTAACAATAGGTCTCCTTGGTATAAATATAGGATACAAGGGGTACAATTATAATGAAAGGGTGCAATGAAGGTTTCTATCCTACACACAAATATAACAATAGAAATGTAATAATTCAATACATAGGTCTTTATAAGGGGTTTTATACCTAGTATGGGGATTTTTATAGGGATTAACATGCCCTTCCCATTCAAACAAGTGTTGTCCTCAACACTTGACTAACCCCGGGTGTTTTTATATGAAGAACTCATCATCCCATTTTGCCTCTTCCACTAGTAGGCTCTTCCATTTGATGAGTTACTCAGTAATTGTTGGATTTATCAGCTGCTTAATCCTTTTTTCAAATATTGTTTGTGGTTCTAGTATGATTTTCCCTTCTTCATTAATCTCTAGTAAAATAGTTTGGACTGGGATCTTGTTGTTAATAACCTTCTTTAAGCAAGAAACATGGAAGATTGTATGTACATGTGAAGATGAATGAAACTCCAATTTGAAAACCATACTTTCAATCCTTTTCAAAACCTTATAGGGGCCATAATATTTGGGTGCTAATTTATTGTCCTTATTTTGTTGCTTTAGGGCCATCTGTTTATATAGTTGTAGCCTCATAAATAACCAATCCCCCATTTCAAATTCCCTTTCACTATGAAGTTGATATTCTTGTTGTTTCACCCTATTTTGTGCCATAACAAAGTTTTCATTCATTTCTTTGAGAACCTCTTTTTGGTTCCCTATGTGTTCCTCCACTACTTAAACCTTTGCAGTCCCTTTCAAGGGTGATGTGATGGATGGAGGAAGGTATCCATAAAGTTATATAAATGGAGACATTTTTTATGATGTATGGAAAGATGTGTTGTACCAGGATTATTCCAAGGGAAACCACTTGACCCAGTGTATGTTTATCAGATGAAAAGAAATGAAGATATCCTTGTAGACATTTATTCACAATTTCAATTTTCCCATCGGATTGAGGATGGTAAGATGACTTGGTAGTCAACTGATTACCCAAACAAGAAAATAATTCAATACCAAAAGTTCTAGTGGAAATTGGACCTTTGTCACTTAAAATGATCTTGGGGACTCCGTGTAGCTTTTGAACTATTTCCATGAATGTTGTGGCTATTGTAATTACTTTAAAATGATGAGAAAGAGATAAAAAAAAATGGGCATACTTTATCAGTCGATCCACTACTACCATGATGAAAATATTTCCTCCATATTTGGGTAAACCTGTAATAAAATCCATTGAAACTTCTTCCCAACATTGATTTATTATAGCTAATGGTTGTAGGATACTTGGAATCTTGATTGTCTCTCCATTATTCTATTGGTAGAACACGCATTCACACCCAAAATTTTGAAAATTGGTTTTAATACCTTCGTAGAATAAATCCTTCTTGATCCTATGGTATGCTTTCAAGAATATTGAATGTTCTCCTATAGGAGAAGTCTGTAATTCCAGAAGGACATTCGGTTTGATTTGGGAATTCTTACGTAAATATAGGCAATCATGATACAATAGAAAATCATTCTTCCATAAAAAATTATATAATGGATTGGGGTCCTCTTGTAGTTGTTGAATTATATTGCATACCTCTTGATCTTTCTTCCATTGTATTTGTTCTTATTACACCTGTTGAGGGGTTTGAGATCCCTTTAACTCAACAACATAAACCAAACTCACCTAAGAGGCCCAACTAGACTCGTAAGCATTTGATGAGTGGTAAGGTTCCCCAGATTCACGATCTGGATGGAATTATCGATGGGATTTAATCGTGATTGACAAATATGTCTTTTCTGTTAAGACTTTCCTCAGGCTATACAGTTCTCTTTTTGGTTCTTTTCTAATGTTTATACCAAAATAAAGATAGATCTTTAAACTAGATGACATAGGGAAGAAAACTATGTGTTGGGGGAAGTTTGGGTTGTAGGATAACCTTTATACATTGGCATGCAAATGAAGAAGATATAAACTACTTCAAACTAGAATTAATACCATTTTGATTAGTAGACATTCAACATTTTCTGGGATAATAGTTATAGAAAGTAAATATATACATGACAATAAGTTAGCGCAAGAAAAAGTAATTTTCAATGCTCTATTATGAATCATAGGTTAACACAATCAATTTCTATTCATCAACTAGAGTAAAAGAACCATTGTAGCATTATAAGATAACATTAAATAACATATACAATAAATCTTACTTAATACAGTAGAAAATAATGAATCTGAATACAGAGATAATCCCCCTTGGTCCAATCACATTCATGCCTTATATGAAAGAAGTGTCTTTGGTTCTAAACATGCCTTCTTAATTAAAATGACTTGCACATAAATAATTCTCTTACAAAATTTTAGAACAAGTATTTCTCTCCAAAACCATTGACCATGTGTCAAAGTTCGATGCCCTTATTTATAAAAATAACTAAACTAAAAATAGCTACTAGTGTTTTGTTAATTTAAGAGAATTCCATGTGGAGGACTCTATCTATTTGGTCTCTTTTGATCATCTGGTGGTTTTACTGAAGTGGATTGTTCCTCTCATACTTTGACCACCTACTGAAGAGATATTTGCATGTATTTGAATACGGGAACCTATGTTGATCCATCGAAGCATAGAGGACCTCCTTCATTTCAAGTGTTAGTTCCTTGTACTTGACTAGTTTGACACTCAAGCATTGTAGTACTGCAAGAGATTTAATCATAGGTTCCATGAACTTCTTCACTTGACCTGGGATCATGCTTGAAATGTTTGAAATCTCTGCTTCCCATGCCAGGTCTTGCTCTTCATGTTTTTTAACTATGTCATGCAAATCGGCGAAATCCTCTGGTGGACCAAACTTTGGTAGGTCAATGTTCCTCATTTCCCAATTGATTTTCTCCCAACGTTTCTCACATTCTCCCCATATTTTCTGCATTTTCCGCTGAGGTTCCTAGACCATGATTACCCAATGTTCATCTGCCTTCCTTATTCGGGTGATGTTGCTATCCATCAGCACTCGCATGCCATGCTCTTCTATATCTCGGCCCTTCTTCACTTCGTTGATGTAGTTTATTTGTTCTAAAGGTTGATGTTCCTTTTCATACCATCACTACATGTATTTATAAGTTTCCAACCCCATGAGGGTATATTCTTGGAAATTTTCTATGTGAGTGGTGAAGAGGTCTCTCTCCCTTGTGAATTGTGCATACATCTCTTGGAACTCACTCTTTAGGAGTGCCACTATCTGTGTTGAATTCTGGTAATATTCCACTTGATGTCGCAGATGGTACAATTCTTTCTTCATGCCATATACCTCCCTTTAATCCCTTTTTTCCCTGTCTAAAGTGGCATTGGTTATGGACATACATGCTCCGATTAGCTCAGTCATCTTAGAACTTTCTGTGTCAAACAACGTTTCCTCTATGGTTATGAGAAGTGTGCTATCGAGCATGAGCTTCCTTTTATTGGTCTTTTTTCTCATCACAACTTTCCTTTTCCTGTCATAAGAAATTTCCTGTATATTGGCAACTTCATCCACTGGTTCAGAAATCTGTTGATCTCCCCAGGACAAAGTACTGCATAGGCTTCATGTTGTATATATATGTTCCATGGCAGGTTCATGTAATTCCTTAGCAGGGGAAATTCATGTATGTTCTGGTGACTTGGCCTCCTAGTGGTCCTTGTCGGCTTATGGAGTCTTTGTCCTAGATAGGGAGGTAGGCGAAGGATCAACATTATCTAGGATTTTGGTCATTGATATGTCAATTTCTAGATCCCTTATTCCTTCTTCTTGTTCACCTACATACAAGTCATTCTTAACGTTGTCACCCTGAAGCTGTGTTCCTGGATGATTAGGAAAAATAGTATCAAGAGTGTCCATAGCCTCATGGTCACCTTCCTGGGGGTGTGGGATCAAAACATCGGAAGCTGGAGCAGATGCTTCCCCTGGCCCCTCCTCCTGTGTGATTGGTACTAGGGTTATGCATGAAGCTTATGAACCATCCTCATCGTCATATATGGTGATTAAATATATGAGCATAATAAGAATACTTGTCCCACTTGATGTTCTTGCTGACCTTCACTGAGCCGTAGTAGTCACCGGCGATCCTGTCGGTGGTGACATAGGGCCAAGGTTTTCTTGATCATCGGTCTCCTCTGGTGGAATTGTATTTGAATTAGTTGGTCATGCCTCCTCGCTTGCACCTACCAAGGTTATTATCAAAGTTCCTATCAAAGGATTGAATAGGGCCTCTTCCCCTAATATTGCAATAGCTCTTTAGGCTTCTTCTAGTAACAGTATCCCCCTTATTTGTGCCTCAGCCACTTATGTTGCTCGATTTTATTCTCTTACCCTGAGAGGTTCTTGAGTTGTCTTCTCTATTGTCTCAACATATTCATCCATAGTCATTGCTTTGAATTTGGTCAAATTTGGGTTATCCCTCTGATGAAGCATGTCCTCCCAATCCTGAACGCCCTCGGTAAATATCTCATCTTCAAAGATATCATGAGCATATGGCCACCATGATGACACATGTGACATGTGTTGGAGTACCAGGCCTTTTGGATCATGCTTGGGAAAATGGCATGTAGGGAATCAATACTCAATATGGCTCAACCCCTCTTATTTATCATGTGCAGTTTATTTTACGAAGTAAAACCCTATATGAAAACCATAGGGTATGAAAGCTCTCTTCTTGTCCTTTGCCAAAGAGGCATTATATCCTTCCATAATGGTCTGGTAACAAATTTCTCCCAAAATGAGATGGCCTGGTACATGAATGGGGAGTAAGTGTGGTGCACCAATAGCCCTAAACACTGATACAGGTGTTGGTTTCTTCAAAATACCAGTGGCCTACTTTTGAAATCATCCTTTTGGCTTCCACTGAAATCCTTGGGCATTATTTTCTAAATATGATGAAGTTCACTTGGGTTATGAACTCATCGCATATCAGGGCATAAAATTTCTTGTACCTATTCTCCCATAGAATGGTGAAATAAACATGCACGGGTAACTCAGCAACATGCTAGCTTAAATTCATACCTGTGAAAATGTTTCTTGTGTAGATCACGTCCAACAGGTATGATGCCATGTGGAAAGTTGGTGTTTATCCATATTTTTGTGTCTGGTCTTGTAGGATGTTGGTGCTTAACTATTTGGAAATGATGGCATCCCAGTTGAAACTGTTGTTGGAGATTGTCATGGGATATGCCAAGGGCATCCACTCTTCTGAAAACTTGGAGCAATCTTTTTCCCCATATAATCGACAGATTAAAACCATTAAATAAATATAAGGCTCTCTAAGGTTTACTGTGTTGTACCAACCGTTTCTCCTGTTAGTGAATTTCTTTTATAATTTCCACCATGAGGCCAATAACCTTCTAGTGTCATGGAACTCATACAATTTGACCAAAAACTTTGTATTTAATCTTTCCTCTGGGTCTTTGAGCATGCAGTTTTTTTGGACCTCTACTGGAAGGAAAAAACCAACACATTTACCCTCTTCATGATTGACTATGCATTTCATCGTGTATGTGTGGTCAATTATCCATCCTATGGTTTCAATGCAGGGTAAAACAGGGGTCCAGCAGGATACCATATGCAAGTATGATCTCATGATGTTTGGGAATACCTCGTCATCCAACATCCTGATGTCTAGGTCAGTGTGGGGTATAAACTTTGGGTAATATTCCTGGCTGATTTTTCTAAATAGATCTCCCCAATGTGGGAGCATTAATTTAGATACAGTGCTTTCCTCTATGTCGTCGAGCGTCGGAGGTTGGGAAAACTGCTTTTTGGTAGCAGTGTGGATAACTGATTTTGTCTTTGAGACAAAATAATTTGGATTTTATGAACAGAACGAAATGACTACAGATTATTAACAGATTCTTAACACAAAATAACAGAGATACAGTAAAACTGGTTTTCTATTCAATAAGGAAATAGGTTGAAACTGTAAAATGCAGCAGAAAACAAACTTGTTGGAATGGTGGTGGCTTATCTCTGAGGAGAGATGTGACGGCTGCACTCATTCACAAGAAGATAATTACAATGAGGCTATGAGGGAATTTTTACAATAAAAAAGAGTTTCAAAAACCCTATACATCCAAAAACCTAACCCTAGGAGATGAAGCGCCAAAATTCATGTGGGCCCCGTTTGGGTAAGTCAGTACATCAACTTCTCAGGGTCGTAACTTTTGCATACGATCTTCGTTTTAGGCGTACGATAGCCCGTTGGAAAGATCTATATGAGCACTACAACATTTTTTGAAAAATTCTTAATTATATATTTTGACTACAACATACCCATAAAAACATTGTTTAGGGCCTCAAAACGACTACGGAAGTTCATTACCCAAAAAACTGCTAAAAATAGTAAATTACGAAAATTGTTGGAAAGTTGTTTTGAGCCAGTTAGAAAAGGTGGGTGGCCACCGATATCCACCTGGATCAAAAAATAAATCTCCCTTGCAGTGCCTAGTGTATACCCTTTGCCGACCTTCTCTTCCTTCATTTTGGGCATTCTTGGTGAGCACTTTGTCGTTGGCTTTCTTGGAGGCATTTTCCTGAAGAAAAAGAAAAAATTATAGTGAGTTTCCATCCAACCATGACAAGTGTTATTGACGCAATCGTAAGTGTAGAAATAAGACAATGGTAACCTCTTCCTCACAAGATATTAACCTGGTTTTACTGGTAATCAAAGTCAGAGAGTGGGTTCTAACCTCCTCGATGCTTTCTCTAGCATCTTCATCTTCTTCGGGAGGTAAGTGATTTGTGAAAAGAATACCATGTTGGGCATAAACCTTGCAAATTTAAACAAAAATCATAATAACCTTGTCGCAGCAAGTCTTAACTTTAGAAGTGTAAATGCATCCTGCACAATCTACCACAGAATCTGCATCATTCTTAGGATTAAATGCAACGCCGGCTGGCAGCGCAGGAGTGGATTATTTTGTAGTTTATCAGAAAAATAAAATTTCAACGGTTGGCCAACACGCAGGATCGTGGTGTAGGTTGCGCTAAAATTTAATTTGTCTATCAAAATGAAAAACGATGTCTCATCTTATTTGGAGGTGTCCCATTGAATTATCAAGCCTTTAAGAAACTAGTATGATCGGTATCAGGGATAAGTAGAATCATGGATCGACCTGGGTTGTTGGTGTCAGCGGGTAAAGGTTCGAACTAAAACCAAGAGTCCAGTGTCCAAGCAATCAGTCGATAGTTAATGAGCGTATCGGTGTCAGTGGATTATCTTTGACGTTATTTTGTTTGCGCCTCTAGGAAAAGGTTTTCATGCTGACCCAAAAATTCCCCATGGTGTTGACATGGAGGTGTTGACGTGGAAGTATAGATATGACACGGGGAACATCAAAATATGACATGGATAATTCCTAAGCAATACAGACTGTATATGCGGAAAACACATGGTGGTTTATTTGACCTCTGGAGCATGAGGAGAATTTATTTTCAGCGTCGAGAATTTTCTTTTTGACACAGGTTAATGTTTCCTTTCCCCTTTTCACCGATGTTGATGGTATATAAGTGATCGACGATCGAATATTTTGGTTTCCTATGTCGACAATTTAACTTTCTGGTATGTCTATGTCGATGGTATATTGGCGATTTTTAGAAAACGTTTCTCAAGCCAGAGTCGGTGATCAGTGGGCCCTTCCTCCCATTTTTTCGATGCTGATGGGGCATCGGTGATCGGATATCGATGATTATTGGTGTTATGTGGGAATTTTTCCTTTCAAATTTCCCCGATACCGATGATAGGCGCATGGATGAATTGTTTAGTTCCATACACTTAGTTTAAATGCCAATTTTACTTAGAGAAAAGGTCAATTTGCGTAATAATTCCAAACCAAACCGAATGTGATTGATGATAAAACATAACAACACATAAAACTCATTGATCCCTACACAAATGACTAAATTTAGAAAATACAAAGTGGTACCCAAAAGGAAAATTCACAAAACAAAATTAGGGTGTGTTGAGTGCTCAACAAATAGCGATTCTCTGGGAGAAAACAAAATCTTTTCTCCTTCCCCCGTGCCTAGCCCGTGCAAATTGGTTGAGAAAC
Organism: Picea sitchensis; assembly: GCA_010110895.2. Classification (NCBI taxonomy): domain Eukaryota; kingdom Viridiplantae; phylum Streptophyta; class Pinopsida; order Pinales; family Pinaceae; genus Picea; species Picea sitchensis. The sequence continues at coordinate 53,895 of SNQJ01S0014405.1, read as the reverse complement.
TATCTGGACTTATTCTATTTATTTTCAACAATACCTTTTCTATCAATGTGTACACAAGTTCCCAGGTTCGTGAATTCGTATCTTCCTATGGGTTTAGTTTTTCCACCCTCTTTCATTTTAACCTCAATCCATGTCCTTTCTAGAAAAGAGTTGGGTAGGGCGTCCATTGGCCTGAGGCCATTTAGCTATCATTACTTCCTTACGGTGTTTCTCCACTACCAGGGAGCATTCATAGCTTTGAAGGAGTCACCCTGACATCACATACATTGCTCCACTGCGAGCGAGTGTCTATAGCTCCGATAGAGTTATATGCATACCCTCTTGAACTTTACACTCTTTTTATGGATCATATTTTTCTAGCATAAATTCCTAGAGCGAGTCAGAGAGGAGGATATATGTTTTTTGACAAGGTGAAAGTGTTAAGGTGGAGTTTTTCTTAGCTCTGTCCATAGATACATGTGATTCTTTCCATCTAGCCATATTTCCATTTGGCGTTACTAGGACACTAGGAAAATATTTCATTGCTTCCCTAGGCAGTATGCTCAAAAAGAAAAATATCATTTTGAAAATTTGTATTAGCCCAGCGTCTCTTATTTTGCATGTAAGTGTAGGTCAGGAGAAGATTCTTCTTCACCATATTTATTAAATTCAACCACTGCTTTATGGAATACAAATTAATTAAAATAAAATAACAAGCGAAAGAAAGAAATAAAAAGGAGTTCATAGTCGGTCTTCCCTAAACCCACAAACTCATCCTGATCAAAATGTATGCTAAAAAGAAATAGAAACTCAAACAAAGCATAAAAAGACACATTTCTTTTTAGGAGAAGTATTTTTTTAAGGCCTGGCCATTCACACGGAGGGTGTCAGAGTCCCCCCTCATATTTTTCAACCGGTGTGTGCCTACCCTGATCTTCTTGGACACTTGAAAAGGTCTAGCCATAGGTTTTGGAACTTTGAGTATTTTCCTTTGGACTCATTTGCTTTATCCCACTTCAAGACTAGGCCTCCTACTTCAAAAACAATTCTTTGGCCTTATGTTTGTCGAACCATATTTTAAATACCCGTTGATGAGTAGTGAACTTAAATTTAGCCTTTTCTCTTTCTTCATCTAGCATGAGAAGGGTATCAATCCTTTGTTGTAGAGCGGATGAGGGTTGACCTCTTGATGCATGGGAAAGCTATAAATATGGAAGGTACAATCTGTTTGGAAGAATGACTTATTTCCCATATACCATAAAGTGCAAAGAGTCTCCTATGGATTCTTTAGGTGTTACTCTATCGGCCCATAGGGCATTATGAATTAAATTACGCCAATTCCTCTTATTTTCAACAACTATCTTTTTTATAAATTCTCACTGGGTTTTTATTAGTTCACTCAGCTACCCCATTCCCTTGCGGATAATAGTTTGCATAATATCTTATTATGATCCCCTTATCAAGGGAGAATTCGGTCAAGTGCATCGAAGAAAAGTAGGCAACATTGTCAAAAACGAGGACGGAGGGCATCCAAAACCTTTTTATTAGTTGTTTCTCTAAAAATTAGATCACTACCTTTTCATTAATGTGCATGAGAGGGATAGACTGTGTCGACCTCGTGAAATAATTTTTAGCAATCAAGATATATTTATGTTGTTTCGAATAATTGGGAGTAATTTCTCCTATGATGTCTATTCCCCATTGCTCGAATGGTCTGGATATGGTCACCGGATGGAGTGGAATGGCCTCTCTCTTTTCTCTACCAGTTCTTACTTGAAAATAATTACATTTCCTGGCATATGCATGAGCGTCCCTGAACAAAGTAGGCCAACAATACCCAGCCCTTAATATTTTGTGAGTTGTAGTTTCTCCCACAAAATGTACACATGTTGGGCCACAATGGATTTATTTTAGCACCGTTTATGCATCATCATGTTCAATACATCTAAGGATTACTCCATCATAGTTTACGTGGAAAAGCACATAAATTATGAGGCGATATTGAGAAGACATTAACCTAAGAGCTCTCCTTTCTCTAGGGTTTAGTTTTTCTGGATAGGTTCCATGGTGAAGGAGATAAGATAGGTTTTTGTGCCAGGATTCTTGCCTGGGAGGAATGTATAAGGATTTTTTGCACCATAATGACAACTCGTTTTCCCAACTAGAGTCTTCTGCATTGATTAGATCTTGGGCCTCCGCAGCTAGTTTACAAAATCCTTGACCCTTGACTATTTTGGAAGGTTTTATATCTAGATCAAATTCATGAATGGATTCCATCCAATTTCACCTTATTTCTCCCATTTCTTGTTGGGTGAACAAATATCTGACTGTGGGGTGAGGTATTATGACTTTAGTGTGATTCTTTAGGATATAGGATCTGAAATTTTTGACCTCTTTATAAACTGTGTAATATTGTTTGTCTATAGTCGGATAGTTTAGTTCAGCTCCTTGAAGGTTAGTGCTCATAAATTATATCGATGCCTCATTGTTTTCATCATCCTTCTGCATAAGTATTGTGGCCAAGGATTGGTTAGAAGAAAAGGTATAAAGGAAAAAATCTTTTTTGAAATCAAGGCTTCACAGTACTAGTGCTTGGGATATTGTAGTTTTGATGTTCTTAAAAGATCCTTTCCTTTATTCATCCCATTTAAACTCTACATCTCTGTGAATCATTTTTTGTAAAGGTTTAATAGTTTTAACGAAATCAAGACTAAAGTTTCTCACAAAGTTGATTTTCCCAAAGAAGGATTACATGGCCTTTTTATCATGAGGAAAGGGGAGTTGAGCTATCTCTTTTATCTGCTCAGGGTCGATGCCAATTCCTCCTTGAGATATGATATGACATAATTTTTTTCCTTCATCTACACCAAAGATGGTTTTCTTAGGGTTCAAAGATATTTCATACTTCCTACACCTTTCAAAGATCTAATTCAAATGTTGAATGTGGTCTGTCTTTGTTTTTTAGTATATTGTTACGTCATCTAAATAGACTACCACACACTTGTTAATTAATCCCCGAAAATCCATGTCCATATCCCTCTGGAAGGTTGATCCTGAATTAACAAAATCGAATGGAATGTGTTTATAAGAGAAGGTTCCCCACTTGGTCCAGAAGGTATTTTTTAATCGATCATTTTCTGAAACCAGGACTTGGTTATATCCCGAGAAACCGTCTAGGAGGGAAAACATTTCAGAGTCGGATACTATCTATAGGAGTTGTTCCATGGATAGGACTAGATAGTTATCATTTTTTAATGCTTTGTTAAGTTTTCTAAAATCCACACACAAACGAATCTCCTGAGACTTCTTTCTGGTAGGTACCATATTGGCTACCCATGAAGAGTGTCTTACCTGAAAGATAATCTTGGAATATAATAATTTCTTCATCTCTTGATACATCAGAGGTTCTAGAGATGGGTGGTACTTCCTAAGCATTTGTTGGAAGGGTTTTACTCCATACTTTAACAAGATTGTGTGTTGGATAATACGAGTATCATAAGTTTTCAATTCTCGGTAGCACCAAGAAAATACATCTTGATATTCTTTAAAGAGTTTGAGATAAGATTTCCTGTCTTATTTGGACATTGCCTTACCTAAATTGACATTCTTGGGGTTCTCAAGGGTTCCTGGGTTCCTAGGTTTATAGTTTTGTATATAGGGCATGAGCTCCCTATTTTTTCATTCCTTGGCCCTCTAAATCTTTCCCTTAGGCCAAAAAGGTTCTCCAAATTGGCCACTTCTTTTGGTATCGTGTGAAACTTTGGTATTTCATCAAAGTGATCTGTTCCATTCTTTTGTTCGTGGATATTTGATTCTATAAGTAGTTCTTGGAATATTTCATCATCAATGGCCAAATCCCTACGATTCTCATGATTGGTCAATAAATCTACAATTTGTGCATCCCCTTCAAAGACTTTCCAGTTATAAATGTTGTTAGGTACCAGCGATTTGTAGAGAAGTTCTACTGCAAACCTTGAGGCTTCATAATATTCTAAAGGATATAATCTCAAGGCCGCAGTGGCTAGAGCATCAGCAAGGGTATTTTTCATCCTTGGAACAATAGTAATGTTGAAGGCCTCAAAATTGTCTATTAGTCTGTGCACCTCTTGCTGGTAATTTCTTAAATGAGGTGAATTGTAATGGATAGTATTATTCACTTTCCTAACAATAATTTTGAAGTCTCCAAAAAATTTCAATTCCTTGACGTTTAGATCGATGCCTTTCTTAGTCCCTGAACTAGAGCTTCATATTCAGCAGTGTTATTAGTGCATTCAAATTCTAATCTACAGGATAAGAAATTTTGTTTCCCCTTAGGGTCAATGAGGATACATCTTGCTCCCAACCCTTCTTGTAATTTAGAACCATCAAAGTACAACGTCCAAATTTGTGGGGGGGAATTACTAACTTCTTCATGTCTAGCTATTTTTTCACTTTCATCCTCCTCGTCTATTACTCCTGTTGGAGAATCCTGAGAGAGGATGCTTTCTTATACGGATGCTAATAGGTCTACTTGAAAGGCCATTTCATATTTTTGAGTGGGATATATGTCAGACAAGTGAGGGGAGAAATTACCGAAATCAGAATCACGGGAGCAGTTTCCTAAAATAGGGAAATCTATCGATGAGGGCTCATTTGGAGTCTCTAAATAAGTGACAGTATGTTTGAGATATATTTATCTATCAATCATGATCATGTTTGTATGTCATTTTAATGGAAACCAAAGGTGAGCCCAGTCGGTACTAAAGTATCCATTTAATTTCTTAGACTAGTCTCAGCTAAGTAGTAAACATAAGTAGCAGTCCATAGGCCTCTGGGATGTCTACTACGATTATGTCAATTATTTGAACAAATTTGGGGTGTGTAGCAATTTTTATCATGATATATTTAAGTTCCCCAATGACCTTTACCTGAGTCCTATCTATTTTTATAAAATTCTTATCACTTTTCAGTGGGGTTGCATTCAATTTTTTGCAGATTGACAATGGCATGACATTTGAAGATGCCTCTAAATCAGCTAGGAAATTATGAATATTTCTATTAAAAACCTTTAACGTCAAAAGAAAAGGAGGAACAAAAGGACTTCCTCTTTTTTCTAAAGAACAAGAATTCACACTTGGCTTATTTGTTAAATCAGTAGGATATGGGACCTCACTTTGATCAGTTCTTGTCATAGGGGTATCTATTTATTTTAAGGCCTATAACAGAAAATCCTTTTGTTAAGGGATCCTACACATGTCCATGACAGAAACATTGGCCTTCATATTCTTCAAGTCTTCCACCACATTGTAGTCAAGATTAGCAGCTTCTCGTGTGTGTGTGTTTATGGGGTTTCTTTGGGGAGTAAATAAAAGTTTGGGGTGATTGGTCGCTAGTTTCCCTCTAGATAACTAAGTAGTGGTGGGATTACTTTGGGCAGGTTGAATTCTACCTCGTGTCTATACATATAGAACTTCAGCAGGAGGTTCCTGCCCTTCAGTGGAATCATTGAAAGGCATCAAGTGGTTGGAATCCCATAACAACATGGATTTCTCTTCCAGTGGCCCTTGAATTTCTTGATCGATGGCATTTATTACCGAGCTATTGGGTGGTTCGGTTAGAGAGAATTTGTCTCAGAATCGATTAGCCATTAAATTCATTGCATGCACCCATTGACTTAAGTCTCTTTCTGAATGGTTGTCTTGGTGATATGTGAAGAAAGAGTTAGATGCTACATTCTCTAAGTCGATGTTTAGGTTAGTTGGGGGAGGTTCTATAGATTTGAAGGGTAGATTTCTTTTAAAAGGGGGTTTATAAGGTATTTGATTTTGGTTTCCCTCCCTAACACTCATTTTCATATCTATGATCTCGTTGGGGATTTTTTTATCATTTGTTGTAGGTTTTCTAGATCCCCTCCTTCTTTATCAGGACTTTGTTCTATTTTTTTCTCCTTGGTCTTGTTAACAAAAGTCCTCTCTTAGGTAGAGGTTGGGTTTCCTTTTTGGTTAATGAGATATGACCTTCTTTTCACCCTTTCATTTGAAATTCAATCGTTTTATCTTGTTCGAAATTTTTTTCTAGAGTATGTTTGGAAGCCCTTTTTATGAACATGGAAGTAGAAGTTGGGAGAGCGTTAGCATATACTTCAATTTGCAACTCCTGGGTAGGTTTAGCCTCGGTTGGAATTTGTTCAAAATGGTGGTGAACCTTTGGTTGAAATATTTAACCTTTTCTTTTGGACTCATAGTGGCGATACAAATTTCAACCATTAAATCTCTTTTGGTAGTTTCTTTGGCAAATTTGTCCAAGAAATCCTTTTGAAACTTTGTCCAGCTAGTTATGGAACCAACTAGCTGGTTGAAATACCAAGTAGAGGATGAATTTTCAAAGGTATAAGGAAAAATTATGTGCACTACATCTTTGTGTTGCACATTAATCAACCTTATATCTAATATGAACTTCTTAATATGGTCCTTAGGCAATCTAGAGGTTTTGGGGTCAAATTTAGGAAGTAATTTTTCTAGATGTCTCGGTAGGTTATGCACCCGTCCAGGGATTTCCAAAGCATATTTGGCTAGCCATGGTTGATTGTCTCTAGGATGATCTTCCCTTTCTCCATTTTTAAAATTATTATCCTCCATGTCTTCTGAATTAGATCTTAAGCAATCTGAGTTAAACCCTTCCTCTTCATATTCAAGATCGTTTGGTTCATAGTAATTACTAGCTGGTGTTTCGGGTATCAGATTAAGGGGTTGTTCGATCTCTGTGAGGGAAAAATATATCATATATTCTACTGTGTGAACAAATATATGGTCATGGGTGTCAACAACTGGTCTACTTATATGTTTTCTTCGAGGAAGTAAAGGAGCTAAAGGTAATTCTCTKATTTGCAGGGCATAATCTCTAGTGATTCTTATGAACTTATTTAACTCTTYGTGGGGAAGAGYATAAGGTATTTCMGGTTACAATTGTTCTTCTTCTTCGTGTTGAGGTGAGTTACTCCTATCGAKAGTACTCTCTATGTGTGGGTTATCTTGAGAGTGACTAGCCATGCATGTGGGTTGTTTTCAATCTATAAGCTTTGCGGAATATTTTATCATAGATATTGTTAGCCAAGCATTCGTTCAGGACCTCCTTCTAGCACCAATTTTGTTGAAGGGTCTAAGATCCCTTTAACTCAACAGCAGGAACCAAACCCACCTAAGAGTCCCAATTAGACTCATAAGCATTTGATGAGTGGTAAGGTTATCAAGATTCATGATCTGGCTAGAATTATCGATGGGCTTTAATCGTGATTGAAAGATATGTATTTTATATTAAGCCTTTCTTCAGGCTATGCAGTTCTCTTTTGGTTATTTTCTAATTTTTATAACAAAAGAAAGATAGAGCTTTAAACTAGATGACAGAGGGAAGCTAACTATGTGTTGGGGGAAGGTTGGGTTGCAAGATAGCCTTTATACCTTAGCATGCAGATGAAGAATATAAAACTACTTCAAACTAGAATTAATACCATTTTTATTAGTAGACATTCAAAATTGTCTAAGATAACAGTTACAAAAATAAAATATATACATGACAAGAAGTTAGTGCAAGAAAAACTAATTTTCAATGCTCTATTATCAATCACAGGTTAACACAATCGATTTCTATTCATCAACTAGAGTAAAAGAACAATTGCAGCATTATAAGATAACTTTAAATAATAGATACAACAACTCTTACTCAATATAAGAAAAAATAAATTAATCTGAAGAAAGAGATAATCCCTCTTGGTCCAATCACATTCACGCCTTAGATGAAAGAAGTGTCTTTGGTTCTAAACAAAAATTCTTAATTAAAATAACTTGCACAAAAATAATTCTCTTACAAAATTTCAGAAAAAGTCTTTCTCTCCAAAACCATCGACCATGTGTCCAAGGTCGATGCAATTATTTATAAAAATAACTAAACTAAAAATAGCTACTAAAGTTGTGTTAAGTTAAGAGAATGTCATGTGGCAGACTCTATCTATCTATTCTCTTTTAATCATCTGGTGGTTTTACTGAAGTGGATTGTTCCTCTCGTACTCTGACCACCTGCCGAAGAGATCTTTGCATGTATTTGCATATGGGAACCTGTGTTGATCCATCAGAGTGGAGAGGAAATCCTTCATTTCAAATTATTGTTCCTTGTACTTTACTAGTTTGACACTCAAACGTTGTAGGACTGTAAGATATTTAATCAGAGGTTCCATGAAATTCTTCATTTGACCCTGGAACATGCTTGAAATGTGTGAAATCTTTTCTTCCCATGCTAGGTCTTGATATTCATGTTATTTAACTATGTCATGCAAATTGGCAATATCCTCTGGCGGACCAAACTCTGATAGGTCAATGCTCCTCATTTCCCGATTGATTTTCTCCCAACGTTTCTCACATTTTCCCCATCTTTCTTGAATTTTCCTCTGAGGTTCTTGGACCATGCTTACCCATTCTTTTGTTTCCTTACTTATTCAGGTGATTGTACTATCCATCAGGACTTGGATGCCATGCTCTTCTGTATTTTGGCCCTTCTGCACTTCGTTGATGTAGTCTATCTGTTCTAAATATTGATGTGCCTTTTCATACCATCATTTGATGTATTTACAGGGTTCCAACCCCATGAGGGTATCTTCTTGGAAATATGTTATGAAAGTGGTGAAGAGGTCTCTCTCCCTTGTGAATTGTGCATACATATCTCAGAACTCACTCTTCAGGAGTACCACTTCCTGTGTTGAATTCTGGTAATATTTTGCTTCATTTCACAAATGATCCAGTTATTTATTCATGGAGGCTATCTCCCTTTAATCCCTTTTTTCCCTGTCTAAAGTGGCATCGATTATGGCTATACATGCTCTGATTAGGTCAGTCATCTTAGCATTTTTTGTGTCAAACAACATTTCTACTGTGGTTATGAGAAGTGTGTTCTTGAGCATGAGCTTCCTTTTCTTGATTGTTCTTCTCATCACATCTTTCATTTTCCTGTCATAATAAATTTCATGTGTATCGGCAACTACATCCACTGGTTCAAGAATCTGTTGATCTCCCCAGGATAGAGTACTACCTAGGCTTTCTGTTGTATAGAGATGTTCCATGCCAGGTTCCTGTAATTCCTTAGCAGGGGAAATTTCTGTATGTTTTGGTGACTTGGCCTCCTACTGGTCCTTGTTGGTCAATGGACTCTTTATCCTAGCTAAGTAGGTAGGCGAAGGATCAACATTAGCTAGGATTTAGGCCGTTGAGATGTCGATTTTTGGCTCCCCTATTCCTTCTTCTTGTTCACCTACATCCAAGTCGTTCTTAGCATTGTCATCCTGAGGTTGTGTTTTCAGATGATTGGGAAAAATAGTGTCAAGAGTGTCCCTAACCTCATGGTCGCCTTCCTAGGGGTGTGGAATCAAAACATCGGAAGCTAGAGCATATTTTTCCCTTGGTCCCTCCTCTTGTGTGATTGGTAATAGGGTTATGCATGAACCTTTTGAACCTTCCTCATCATCATATATGTTGATTAAATATATGAGTATAGTAGGAATACTTGTCCCGCTTGATGCTCTTGCTTACCTTCATTGATCCGTAGTAGCCACTGGCGATCCTATCAAAGATGACATAAGGTTGGGGTTTTATTGATCAGCAGTCTCCTCTGGTGGAATTTTATTTGAATTAGTTGGTTCTGCCTCCTCGCTTGCACCTATCGGGGTTATTCTAAAAGGTCCTATCAAAGGATTGAATATGGTCTCTTCCCCTAATCTTGAAATATATATTTCAACTTCTTCTAGTAACAATATCCCCCTTCTCTGTGCCTCAACCGCTTTTGTTGCTCGGTTTTCTTCTCTTACCCTGAGACATTCTTGAGTTTTTTGCTCTATTTTCTGAACCTGCTCATCCATAGTAATTGCTTTGAATTTGGTCATATTTGGGTTAGCCCTCCTATGAAGAACTTCCTCCTAGTTATAAGCGCCCTTGGTAAAGATCTCATCTTCAAATCTATCATGAGCATATGGCCACCATGATGACACCTACGACGTGTGCTGAAGTACCAGGCATTTTGGATCATGTTTGTGAAAGTGTATTGTGGGGAAACGATACTCAAGCTGGTTCAACCCCTCTTGTTTAGCATGTGCAGTGTCTTTTACCATGTAAAATCCTATATGAAAACCATAGGGTATGAAATCTCTCTTCTTGTCCTTTACCAAAGAGGAATTATAGCCTTGCAGCATGGTCTGGTAACAAATTTCTCCCAAAATGAGACGGTCTAGGACATGAATGTGGAGTAAGTGTGGTGTGCTAGTAGCCCCGAACATTCAAATATAGGTGTTGGTTTTTTAAAAATACCAGTGGCCTACTTTTGAAAACATTTGTTTGGTTGTCACTGAAAGCCTTGGGCATTATTTTCTAAATATGATGAAGTGCACTCGGGCTATGAGCTCATCTCATATCAAGGTGTAACATTTATTGTACCTATTCTCCCAAAGAATGTTGAAATAAACATGCACGGGTAACTCAGCAACATTCCATCCTAAATTCATACTTGCGAAAAATGTTCTTTCGTAGATCCCGTCCAACAGGTACGATTCCATGTGGAAAGTTGGTGTTTCTCCATCCTTTGGTGTCTGGGCCTATAGGATGTTGGTTCTTAACTGTTTGTAAATGATGGCTCCCTAGTTAAAACTCCTCCTCGAGATTACCATGGTATATTCCAAGGGAATCCACACTTCTGAAAACTTGGAGTAATATTTTTCCCCATATAATCTGCAGATTAAAGCCATTAAATAAATATAAGGCTCTCTTAGGTTTACCATGTTGTACCATTCATTTCTCTTGTTTGTGAACTTCTTGTCTTCTTTCAAACATGAGTCCAGTAACCAACTATTGTCATGGAAATCATAAAATTTGACCACAACCTCTATATTTAGTCTTTCATGTGGGTCTCTGAGCTTGTAGTATTTTTGGACCTCTACTGGAAGAAAAACAACAACACATTCTCCCTCTTCATTATTGACTATTCATTTCATCTCGTTTGTGTGGTCAGTTATCCATCCTAGGGTTTMAATGCAGGGTAAAACTAGGGTCTGACAGGATACCATATGTAGGTATGATCACCTAATGTTTGGGAATACCTAGTCATCCAAAATACTGACATTCARGTTGCTATGGGATATAAACTCYGGATAATCTTCATGGTTGATTTTTTAAAACAAATATCCCCAATGTGGGAGAATTACTTTAGATCCAGTGATCTCCTCTATGTCGTCGAACGTCGGAAGTTGGGAAAACTGCTTTTTGGTAGCAGTGCAGATAATTGATTATGTCTTTGAGACAAAATAAATATCCCTTGCAGCACCTGTTCTATACCTTTAGCCGATGTCTGCTTCCTTCATTTTGGGAATTCTTGGTGAGTTATTGGTCATTGGATTTCTTGGAGGCATTTTCCTTCAGAAAAATAAAAGATTATAGTGATCTGCCAGCCAACCATGGAAATTGTTATTGACGCAATCATAAGTGTAGAACTAATAAAGACAATGATTACCTCTTCCTCGCAAGAGATTAACCTGGTTTTACTGGTAATCAAATTTATAGAGTGGGTTGTAACCTCCTTGATGTTTTCTCTCACCTCTTCATCTACTTTGGGAGGTAAGTGATTTGTGAACAAAATTCCATGTTTGGGCATAAACCTTGTAAATTTAAACAAAAAACATACTTACCTTGTCGCTTCAAGTCTTAAATTCAGAAGTGTAAATGAAGTATGCACAATCTACCACATAATTTGCATCATGCTTAGGATTAAATAAAACATCGGCTAGCGGTGTAGGAGTGGATTATTTCGTAGTTCAACGACGAATTCAAATTTCAATGGTTTATCAATGTGCAAGATCRTGGTGTAGGTTTTTCTCATCTCAGTTGGAGGTGTCCCATCAAATTACCAAGCCTTTAAGAAACTAGTATGATCGGTATCGGGGATAAGTAGAATCGTAGATCGACCAGGGTTGTCAGCATTGACGGGTAAAGGTTTGAACTAAAACTAGGAGTCCAGTGTCCAAGCAATCAGTCGATAGTTGATGAGTGTATCAACATCGGTGGATTATCTTTGAAGTTATTTCATTGGTGCCTCTAGGAAAAAGTTCTGATGCCAACCCAAAACTGCCCCACGGTGCTGATGTGGAAGTATATATATGACATGGGGGACATAAAAATATGACGTGGATAATGCCTAAGAAATATGGACTGTATACGCGGAAAACACATGGTGGTTTATTTGACCTCTAGGATGTGAGGAGAGTTTATTTTTTACGTCGGGGATTTTCTTTTTGACACAAGTTGACATTTCCTTTCCCCTCTTCATTTATGCCAATGGTATATCGACGATCAGTGATCGGCGATTGTGGTTTCATATGTCGACGGTTTAAATTTTTGGTCCGCCAATGTCGATGGTATATCAATGATTTTTAGAAAATGTAATGTAGGCTAGAGTCAGCGATCGGTGTGCCCTTCCTCCCATTTCTCTGATGTCGATGCTACATCGGTGATCAAACATCGGACATTATCATTGTTGTGTGGGCATTTTTCCTTTAAAATTTCATCGATATTGATGATAGGCATGTGGCTCAAATTTTTAGTTTCGTATGCTTAGTCTAAATGCCAAGTTTTACTTAGAGAAAAGTTCAATCTATTTAGTAATTCCAAACAAAACCGAATGTGATTGATGATAAAACATAATACATAAAACCCATCGATCCCTACACAACTAACTAAATTCATAAAATACAAAGTGGTGCCTAAAAGGAAAATTCACAAAATAAAATTAGGGTGTGTTGAGTGCTCAACACCACCCAATCAAATTGTGGAATAGAAATAGTAGATAGTGGACCTTTTGTTTCTTCTTCTTTCCTTGAAAGGGAATCTACCATAATATTATGTTTTCCCCTTTTGTAGATAATTTCAAAGCCATAACCTAGCATCTTTGTTTCTCTTATGAATAAAATCATTGCTCCAAGAAGTACTCCAAACCATCATGATCTATATTTACTTTGAAGTGCCTTCCTATTAGGTAAGGGCACCATTTCTTAACTACATGTAGTATGGCCAACATTTATTTTTCATAAATGGGTTTGAGTAAGATTTTTCCTTTAAGTTGGTTTCTTTCAAAGGAAAGGGGCCTTCCTTATTGCACTAAAACTACACCAATTTCATGGCCCGATGCATCACACTCCACAATAAATTCTTTTGTGAAGTCAAGTGTAGCTAGGACACGAGTTGTACACATATCCTCCTTAAGTTTTTTAAAATATTTGGTTGCTGCTTGAGTCCAAGAAAATTATTCTTTCCTTAATAATGTTGTTATATGTATGACCCCTTTTCCCCCAGTTTGTAAATATAATTATTATCATGACCAAAAATATAAACATACATGTTATGTGATCATTGAAAGACAATAGACCCTTGATAAATTATGTAATGTAAATATTTGGTTATTAATGCAACAGGGAGATGTTGAACTACTGTTGAAGGGATGTCCTTTATAAGTTACGATGTCATGAGAGGAATGGTGCAAGAGGGAAGATATTACTAGTTGAAATGATCCTTCCAGGTAGTACCCTATCAATTTAAAACAATGCAAACCCTGGACTATCCCCAAGACCCAAAAATTTGATTACCAGTCAGGCTGGTAGTTGGGTAGTATCTTTTGAGAATCAATGAAGGATGGGTAGGGTACTCATCGAGAAGCTTCTGACATGACCCACGAGTTCTTGGGGAAGAATACACGAAAATAAGGGAAGGAGGATAGTTGGAAGGTAAAAAACAGACAAAGACACATGGTTGGGGGAATCTTGAGCACTAAAGAGGGTAGAGGAGAGAATTCTCTGGTGCAAGGAAAACATAAGTGTAGAGGTAATAGATTCTCCATGGAAACTTGCTGAAAAAACCATATATCCTCTCGTGGCATCGTACCCTGGCTTAGGGGTGGTTGTATATAGTGGTTATTAATGCATATTTTCCTATGGTTGAGTGGAGAGTAGCACGCCCTTCAGTAGTTTCCAACATCTTCTAAATTTTAGATGAGTAACTCGTTTTGATTTTTGTGCATTGAATTGAATATGTATGTAGTTCAATGCTCTACATGGTGATTTTTGGAATACCTTAGCTGTGATTTTATTGTGTATTCCTAGAGATATCCTCTTATTTGAATTAAATATGTCTACATGAAATTCATGTTTCCTTGATTACAGACGATCTTTGTCTTTAGTAAAATAGCTACAAATATTTACCTATGATAATATTGTGTAATAGGTAACTCTGGAAGAGTACAAATTTACTTAGTCATTGAGTATGCAAATAATTTTAATCTATATTATGTTATAAGTTGAAAAATGAATCAGTTTCCATGATTATTATATGTATTGTTGTGATTATTTATATAAATGTGTACATATATTTATGCACTTTTATGTCGAAGTGTTTGAATCCCTGCAACAAAGGAACCTTGTGGGATAACATAAAATAGAGGTACCCTGCGTAGGAAATGGAGTGTTTGGGCCAAGGTGAGAGCTCTTAAAAACTTGTTAAGCCTTGGAAAAGACTCAAAGAAAACCTTCATGAAATTGACAAAGTCCTGAACTGGACTGATAATCCAGAGAACACTCTTTTTTTCCTCGGAGGATTGTGGTTGTCGATTTGGCACGATAATTAGATATGGACCCTCAGTAAGTGTAGGAGCTATATTAAATCTCGATCGTTGATCTGGAAATACAACGAATATACCAACATTGGATCTAGCTACCATTACATTGGTGCAAAATCCATTGAAAAGAGTTGGTTGAAGTTTACTTTTGAAGGAAACTACCAAACGGTCGTAGAAAAACTTCAAAGGAGGAAATCCAAAGGGATATGAACCATTGATCTATCCTGAACGGACTAACTCTGAAATGGATCTGGACCATTGATTTATTGTGAATTGAGTAACTTTGAAAGGGATTTGGACTGTTGATATGTCATGAACGAAGGAAAACAAAAAGGGATCTGGAACATTGATCTACCATGAATGGAGGAACTCCTGAAGGGATCTAGACCATTGATATGTCGTGAACAGAGGAACTCTGAGAGGAGATATGGACTATTGACCAAAACCTAAGCTATATATGATCCTATTCATTCATCGAAGTAGGATATGATGCATGGAGATTTTGTATTATGAGTCAATGATAGTTGTGGATCTATCGGAGTTTTGAACTGTGAGGTGATCTCGACCATTATTTATACTTTGTAGACAGACTGGTGAGGATTTTTGTGTGGAGGAAAACACATCTTTAAGGATAATACATGTGAGTACCTAATTTTTCAAAGGGTCGAGGATGGGCCCCGTATTCATCTCTGGTCTTTGAAAGGCCTCCTAAATCATCGACTGTTGGATTTTTGGGTGGATAGATCTCTATCATTAGTCAGAGTAGTCCATGGTTAGGCTGGGATGAGACTTTGAATCCGAATAGAGTCGTTGATCCATCGTAGCATGGAGGTAGCATATCTACCACCATTGGATCTAGTTGTCATTACGTCGGGGTGAAATTCGTTGAAAAGAGTTCATCGGAGTTGACTTTCGGAGGAAAATCTCGAATAGTCACAAAACAACTCTAAAGGAAGAACTCTGAAAGGGGATCTAGATTTTTGATCTGTCATGAATGGAGGAACTCCAAAAGGAGATATAGACCATTGATTGGTGTATGGAAAATATCAAGTTTTAGTCATTGATTTTTTGTGGGTCCTACCAGTTCCCGTGGTAAGTAATGGAAAGTGGGATTGACGTAACCCAACCAATGTACAATGGATAGGTGTCAGCACCTGGATGGGTGAACCAAGTGTTCAGTGATGAAGTGTATGCAACATCAGATCATGTGGGTGATCCACATGTCAAGTAATGACTACACCACTTGTCATGGATATTTGGCACCTTGAGGGACAGTCTGCAATATGTCATGGGTTCCATGTGTCATGATAGGTGGCAGGATGTAGTAGTTCCAGTGTGTTCAAAAGATGACACATGTCATCCTTTAATTTGTAGAAAGAACTGAGTATGATTCCACATCATATTAATTCTAAAAATGACTAGCGTTGATCTACTGGCATGCGAGATTTAATATCAATCGTAGATCATCTTAGGTTCCATTATAGCGAGTAAATGGAAGTGGTGACACCTTGATGACATGGTTTTCCAAATCAACAACCCATGTGTATAGAGAAGTGACAGGTGTCACTAAGTGATTGATTGACCAGATAAGAGTGGACCTTGTTAGGCGATGGGGTCCTCTGGACCTTCGTTTTATGTCTGGTCGTTGGATATACGATTTGGTCAATCTGGACCATTGATGTCTAAGGGGTTGGAATGTTGGACTGGTGAATAGGTGTTGACCTTTTCGGAGTTGACTCTGAATATTTCGACGCATGACTCTGAAGATTTCAGAGTACACCTTCGAAGAGCTCGGAGCATGACTCTAAAAGCTAATTTGGCTCATCAATCAGTGTAATGGCTAGACATTATCTCAGTTGTCGATATTGTCGGGTCTCACAAGAATCCAGGGAAGAAACTAAAGTAGGTCGTATGCTAACCATCACGGAAGTGGAGAACTCCAAATGGATCCTAGTCATTTATTTGGAGGAAAAGATAGATCAAGGATTTGGTGGGCCAGATGGAATATGCCACGATAGCACCATGTTGGATGACCCATATGGTAGTAGTCACGTGGACACCATGTGGAAATAAGGTGATGTATGATTCAAGAAAGTCTAATAAACTTTGTGAAGCCATAATTTTTTATCCAAAGCTTGATTTTGAGCATGACGGCAATCATTGGAAAGCTCTTGATGAGAAGAAAATGATAGTTCCCTCAAGAAGATGTTTCAATATGATTGAGGAAAAGAGAAATTTTACCCAATTCCCTTAAAATGTACTTACAGGATCAGTGGTCTTACATTAGAGATTCTACTATTTGGCCATAGTTCCTGACAAACTTTCGGTAATATCCTATCAATCCTAAGAATCCTCTAGATTTCTTCAAGGTTTTGAGAATTGTTCATCCCCCCATAGCTTTAATTTTTTTAGGGTCCACTTTTACACCTTCATGACATACAATATGACCCAAATATTCCACTTATTTAACTCCAAAGGCACACTTGAAAGGCTTTTCATAAAATTGTCAGTCTTCCAATACTTGTAATACTCATCAATTTGTTGTACATGCTCTTCCCAAGATTTGTTGTATAATAGTATGTCATCAAAAAATACTAACACAAATTTTCTAAGGAAGGGCTTGAAATTATAATTCATCAACCTTTGAAATTTTGAGGGTACATTGGTAAGTCCAAATGGAATAACCAAAAACTCATAATGACCTTCATGTGTTATAAAAGTTGTTTTGGCATTGTCTTCTTGCCTCATTCTGATTTGATTATATACCGAACGAAGATCCAAGTTAGTAAAGAAAATTTATCCATGCAATTCATCTAATAATTAATCAATGACAGGAATAGGAAACTTATCTTTGATGGTAATTTTGTTGAGTTGTCTATAATATAGATTCATATTCCATGAACCATCATTTTTTGTAACCATCACCATTAGTGAAGAGAAAWWWYTTTGGCTAGGTTGAATGATGTTGACCTCTAACATTTCATGGATTATATGGTCAATCTCACTCTTCTGTGAATATGGATATCTATAAGTCCTAATGTWAGGTGGCACACTTCTTGGTTGCAAATGAATAACATGGTCATAATCTCGAGTAGGAGGAAGACCCTTAGTCATTTTTCCAAATATCTCGAGATGATTGTTGATAACTATTTGGAGATCCAATGGAGCAAAGGATATATATGTTTGAACATCTAGTGAGCACAATTTTTAAATTACACCATGGTGTCCTTTTTTGAGTAATTTTGTCATGATATTAGAGCATCACCTTAGTGAGTTTCCCTTGGATACCTCTAAGCTCAATTTCCTTGCCTTCTGAGGAAAATCTCATGAAAAGATATTGAAAATTAAGGGCCATTGTTCCCAATGATTGTAACATTTGGACCCCTAATACAACATCAACACCACCCATTTGCATGGAAATCATGGGACTATCTAAAAAATACTCCCCCATATTGAGCTTAATACTATGGCACTTCCCAGAACAATTTATGGTACCTCCATTTGTAATAATTACTTGAAACTATGGTAATGGAAAAAGAAAGCAATTGAGATCTTTTGCTAATTTTTAATTGGTGAAGTTATGGGTACTACCAGAATTAATCAACATTATTACCTTTTCCTTTTTGATGTATCCTTGTATCTTGAGGGTTTGTGGAGTATTGATGATGGCCAATGCATGACAAGATGTCTTTGTATTAGTATCTTCTAGATCTAGATATTGTGATGGTTTGAATTCTTGATATTCTTCCTCTTCACGATATATGTAGAATAATTTCTTCTCGTCACATTTATTACCATTATTGTAGTTGTTGTCACATATGAAACATAGTCATTTTTTTCTTATTTCATCCGTTTGATGAGGTATCAACCTTGTCAGTTGAGTGAGGTTAGGAGAGGGAATATGGTTCTATCCATAGTTTCTAGTGGCCCCCCTTCTAGTAGCCATATTGTTTTTCCACTTTCCTTTCCATAATGAAATATTCCTCTAGGGATTTAGGTTTGAAAAGACGCACCTCATGTTGAATGTTATCCTTTAAATTTCCCATAAAGAGACATAACAAATTATCCTCGGGAATCTTCTTTACCCTAAGACTAAGCTTTTGAAATTGTTGAATGTGCTCTATAATTGGACCTTTTTTCCAAAGATTTATCAATTGAGTAAAGAATGTATTTCTCTTAATATCCCCATAATGTGATATCAATTCATCCATAAACATGGGCCAAGAGATAATAGAATTATTTTTTCTTTCACAAATCCATTGATACCAAACAAATTGATCATTTTCTAAATACAAGGATTCAATAGGTACCTTTTGTAAGATTGGAACTTGGTGTATATAAAAGTATTGTTCCATATGGAATATCCAAAAAAAAAAAATATATATATATATATATATATATAGTGAAAATCCCAAGATAACTCATTTAAAATTGATTTTAGAATGAGTCAAAAACTCTATCTTCCATAGGCTATATCTTTGAAAGTATAATGAACAAGAACATGGAATTTTTACCATACGTACTTGGATACGTATCCTAAGTAACCTCTAAATTTATTTTTTTGAGGCATCCCAAAAAAAACAAATTATAGAGAAAATGCCAAGATGAATAGATTGAAGAAGAAAAACCCTAGGATCAATACTATGATACCAAATGTTATGATTCAACACCTTGAGAATGATAAAAAAAAATCAATGAATAACATTCTAATTCAAGGGGGGGACCTCCTTTTATAATATGTTTTATGTACAATATGAGATAAGATGATCTTAACATTAGGTCTTCTTGATATATATATATTGTAGTCTAGGGATTAAGACTTGCATTTAAGAAGAGAGCTAGGGATGAGGAAATAATGGTTGGAATTCCTTCTTATATGAGAATTAAGTGTGCTTATGCTTCCCCATAATTATTGTACTTATCCCATGATCCAATAACTACATGAGAAGACTTCCCCACCAACCTATACATACATTTGACAATTAAATTTATAAGTCAATGGAGGCAATCGGGTTCATTTAAGGAACATGATGTAAAAAGATATGAGATATTAATATGACACTTGGAAAGAGAGGGTTACTTTCCCATGTTCCCTCTTTCCTCTTCCCCTCTAGTGGAATCATATCCCTTCATGTACTATCTCCACAAGCATCTTACACCATTATATATTGTTTTCCAACATTAATATTTACATAGCTTGATTTCACCATGGAAATCCTACCACATAGTCCATATAATTTTGTATACATCATCTACATGCTTATCCATTCACTAATTAGGCCTCAACCTTAAGCCTCACACTAAGAATCCATACATGCACATTTTCATCATTTACACATGTGGTCATTTATTTAAGCTCACGTGGCTCAACTCATTATAGTTATGCATAATCTAACCCAACACATTTTGGGGGTCAAAAATAGGGTATTACATATTATCATAAAAGAAGCATTAACTTGATAGAAACCCTAATGAAAACATACTAGTGTCCTATGAAGGATTATAGTGGGAAACCCTGGAGTATGGAGGAAACCCCACTCCAAAAAGGATATTCATTATCACAAATGATCCAAAACATGATTGGAAATGTGTCCATCTAGTGCAACTCACTCAAAGATACAACTCGATTTGGGGGGATCATCCCTAGGACTATAATGTGGGGTGAAGGGACATTAAGGTAATAATAGTATAATTATGGTGGTCATTCAATGTCAAGTGGATTGGGTACAGTATGTTTGTCATTATTAAATAAGGCCTACTAGGTGATTATCATGAAACAAATGTAATGTGTCTTCATTAAAGAAGGTCCACTAGGTGGTTAGCATTTGTGAAGAAATATAACACACAAGATTAGGACAAGAACTTTGGCGGCAAGGGCCTCAAGCCATAGTCAGGACACTTATCTCACTGTATTTGTTTTAATGATACAAATATATAATAAAATAATTAAACCACCTCAACTATTCTCACATGGACACCTCATCAGGAGATAAGGTAGGAGGAGGAAAAATAGGAATCTAGAAAAAAAAAACTTAGGATAAAAATTATATCCTAGAATATGAAATACAAAGGTGGTGTACTATGACTTCATGATTCTATATGAGTAAGAGGCTGACATTCCCCCCTCAATCATAATTCCAAACAATAATACCAGCAATGCAACATAAACTAGCATCATCTCCAAGTCTTTGTGTTGCAACTTCTCAGTTGAGTCTCAATGAAGAACTGCCTGAAAAACTGCCAAATATGGATGCTGAAAAATATGGAAAATCTCACTATGTAATCATGTGAGCTAGAATTACTATAATTTATTCACTAATGTGAACTCCAATATGATGAGAGCAAACCAAAAGAAGTGAATCAGCTACAATTTTGACACATACCTGAAAATGCATGAAAACTCAATCAAATTCCAAGCTACATTGTAGAAGCATCCATATATCCTCTGCTAGGTGGAATGGCCATCCAGGTGAAAAAAATGTACACATCATTTCTCTCAAAATTAGCATCCCAATAATGTACCATTTGTATGATTCAATTGTAAGACATTGAACCATAATTATACCAAAGTACACCATCTACAGACTGTAGTTTCCCATTTGGAAAATTTGATTTTGTTGTTATTGAAACTTTCACTTTGACAACCATATTCAATTTCATCATCATTTCCCCCCTTTGTCAATTGAAAGGAGAGACAACAAGTGGTTTCATGAACCGTATTCACTTAATTTTTTAACTCCCCCACTTAAGGTGAAAGATATTTTCATCATTGTTCATTGCAAAATTCATCTTTACTCGAGATTGAATTATTTGGTAAGATTGCAATAATCACTTGGTTGTTGATGACCACTTCCAAACATCAATCCACTCATAGTGAATTTTTAATCTTATAATTTTGTTTCTCTTGGAATATTTGTTTGATGGATTATTCTTCTTGCCACAATTTTGACAAGGATGGAGATCATAACATTGATTCTCTATGTGGCCAACTCAATTATAGTGTTGGTATTTAGCATTCTAATGTTGAATTGGAACAGGTGAAATTGAATCTTCTTGAATCAATCTAGCATTCTATAAGTGGATTGATTTTGAATAATCAGGAGTATGAAAAGTTACTTCCTTTTCATATCCAAGTCCTATTCTATGCATGTTGTTCCTAATTTCTTCCCAAGGTCTGATGATGGGCTTGGAAAGATAAATATGAACTTGATCATTCACAACTTCGTTTTCCCTTGTATCTAACGTTGGCTCACCGATTTTCTCTTGCACTGAATGTTGATCTCTATTATTGTTGTCATCATCGTTGAAAAGAGGGTTGCTCTAAACAAAACTAGTTCATAATTCTTCAATAACTGTTGATTTTTGAGATCCCTGATTTCATCATTCAATAGTTGGCATTTATATTGAAGAAATCTAACTTTAGCTTTCATCACTTGCAAACAAGTTAGCACCAATTTCATAGTATATTAGTGAAGTATGATTATATTGTCTTCAAGAGTGATTATTAGAGTATTCAGTAACTCTAGTAATTCTAGACTCCATTCCATTTGAACTTGTGCACTCAAACTTGCTCGCTTGAATTTGTTTCCTTCATGATCCAAAAATGGATCCAGGAGCAAAGATGGGTCCAGGAAGGCCTAAAAATCAAAGTTCTTAGAATCTCTTCAAAACGGAAGTGTGCATATGCCTCATTGATATAAACCCAATGCAACTTGAACGGGCTCAATCAGACGTCGTATCCGAAATATATCGTGATCTGTTTGTTTTGCCAAACATGCAAAATTTGATGATTGTGCAGTTCGTACAGTATTGACATGGCAGCTGACTATACAGGACATATGTCCATATAGTAATGTAGAAGTGTGTTGGCATGCTGACATGGATAGGTGCACTAACTAGGCAGATGGAAAAAATGTGTATGAGTCATATTGTGACATGTTGCACCACTGCAAGGGTGGCACGTGGAACGGGCTGACGTGGAAAAATCCATACAACCGTACGACACATGGTAGCTAAGTGACATGGTAGGTACAGTGAATGTTGAATGGGAAGACACATAGGCAGACAAGTGATTGAATCAGGTTTTGACACGTGGAATATTATTGGGTGAATGATATGGTGTCACGTGGCCTCGTCTTAGGTTTCCACGTGGAACCTAATCATTAGTTCATTGGTTGAATGGTAAATGGTATGCACTCCTGAGGAGTCAAAACTGTGACCTCCGGTCCAGTCGAATAACTTGAAAGGGTCGGGCTACCAGCCCACCCACTTTGGTGCTTGTTATATAAGGTGTAAACTTTATATTTAAAGTGTGATGGATGTACATTCGGCGGAGATTAGGGTTGGGGATAGGCCCCATCCTCGAGCACATTTCCCATATGACCTTCACCATAAAACCATACCTTATATGTTGGCATGGATAACCGTTGGAGTTTAGCTCAGTGCTTGGGCATGTGAACACACCATATGACCCTGCTTTATATTTTAGCGTGGATCGATGAGGGTTATTTCCAGTCGATTGGGCTAGCCCGCCGACTATGACACATAAATTGGGACCTAAACAATCAGGTCGCTAACCATATTGGCACGTGGAGGGATAGAGCTTGGCCACGTGGGTCGTAGCACAAGACCGGGGGCATATTCCGGAGGGGGCCAATGAATCAGCGCCATACCAGGGCCACATGGGTGCGCGCAGATGACCAGGATCCCAAAGATAAGGGGTTGCACCCTAATTTTGGCCCAAAGTGGGTTTTATACCATATTATTAATATTTTTTATGGATTTTTAACCAGTTTTGGGAGATTTAATCCATTTTTGGAGGATCTTGGGCCCTTTTTGAGGCCATCTCTTGGGAGGAAGTTGGGATTTTGTTGCCAACTTCAAGACTATATAAACTAGAGGTTATTGAAGCCACGAGGGAGGTTTAGATCAGGAAAATGCTGAAAAATTGTAAATCCTAAGCCATTTTTATGCAGGGAAGCCATTGAGGAGAGCAACTTTCTGGGCCATTTCTGGGAGATTTGTTCATCTGTTTTCAATGCCGTCAGTTTTGATGGGTTATTGAGATTTGGTAGAACACAATAAGATTAGTTTGTAATCCATTTGGAACTTTATGATGTACTTTGAAGATTTGAATAGAAATAAGAAAGCCTCACCCACTGAGACAAAGGCCCAGAGACTTAGGCAAGATTGTCGAAATCCATTATCAACTTTGTTGTTTATGGTTTGATGTTTCTTCATGCTTATTTCCATATATCTATATTGCTTTGTGGATGATATGTTTATTTATTAATTCTTCATCTTTCATCAGTTTTCCTAAATGGTAAAACAACTCATGCAAAATACTTAACCATTGTATTTAAAATATTTTTCAGATCAAGTGGTATCAGAGCTAGTTGATGGTCGGTTTTTGAGTTTGCATGACTACCAAGAAAATGGCATATAAAGAGGGACTTTCTCAAGATGAGAAGGATATGTAAAATACTCTCTTTTCCATGGAAGAGATGGTGAAATTGTTGTAAGAAGACTACTTGGAACGAAAGAGATTGGTTCAAGAAAAACCTTCAAAGAACGAAAAAAGAGAAGAAGAATTGAAGGAATTGCCTTCTACACTCAATTCAGAAATCATCTTTGAGGGTCTTGGAAATAAGGGCCAATGTATCATTAATCCCATAGAGGTTGTGGAAATACCTCATTATTTAGGATTGGGATATGGCGAAGTGGAGATTGGAGAATGATCCAAAACATGGGAAGCAAGTGATGCTTCAAGTGACCAGCCTAAGTCATTGCGGGAACAATTCATGAAGGGTGATGGTGTATCACTCCCTGATGGTGATAATGAATGCAAGTCATATCCAAAGAAAAATGAAGATAAGAAAGACAAGTATAATGGTCATGGTTGTTCCAAATCTCTTTTTGATTATAAAAATCATAATCATGAAATCCAAAACTTGTGGAATATGTATCCTTGTACGTTTTGTCATTCACCTAAGCATTGTGTGGCCAAGTGTTGGAAGAGAAAATATTTGTACAGGAAATTTATGTCAACCAGGAAGGAGACACAACATAAATAATAACTCCACAATGGAAGAAAGAGAAGGGAAAACAAGTTTGGATGTCAAAAAACCACTGCAGTTATTGCAACAAGGGTCAACATCAATAGGATAAATGTTGGAACCTTAATCTAGAGCTTCATCCAAAGAGGGAAAAAATGATTGTGCATGTACTCACAAAGGAAGAGGAATTACCAGTGAAGCTAGAGGAACAACCTAAAGGAAAGAAACCATTCACTTGGTTTTTCCAGAAGTGGATGTCACATATTCATTGTATTTTGCTTCCATTAATGTAATCACACATGTTGAAATGATGACCTGTTATAACATCATTTTGAACAACATAGTGTTTTATTTTTTATCCTTATGAGTATGTAATCAGTAAGGTCCATTTTGTAACCTTATGGAGGACCAAAAGGTCTTAGTGGGGAGGATTGATCCAAAAAATGGATCCAGGAGCCAAGATGGGTCCAGGAAGGCCTAAAAATCAAAGTTCTTAGAATCTCTTCAAAACAGACGTGTGAATAGGTCTCATTGATACGAACCCAACACAACTTGAACAGGCTCAAACGGAAGTCGTAAGCAAAAGATATTGTAATTTGTTCGGTTTTTCAAACAAGCAAAATTTGATGACTGTGCAGTCCATACAGTGTTGATGTGGAAGATGACTGTACAATCCATATGGCCATACAGTGACATGGTATTGTTTTGGCATGCTGACATGGACAGGTGCACTGATTGGGTAGATGGAGCAGATGTGGACGAGTCATATTGTGACATGTGGCACCACTACAAGGGTGACACATGGCATGGGTTGACGTGGCAAAGTCCATACAATCGTACGACATGTGGAATATGAATGATGTGGTAGGTACAGTGGATGCTGACTGGGCAGACACATATGCAGACAGGTAGTTGAATCAGGTTTTGACACATGGCATATTATTGGGTGAATGGTATGGTGCCACATCGCCCAGTCTTGGGTTTCCACGTGGCACCCTGTGATTGGTTCGTTGGTCAAATGGTAAAATGGTATGGACTCCTAGGGAGTCGAACCCATGACCTCCAGTCTAGGTGAATGACTTGGTAGGGTTGGGCTACCAACCCGCCCACTTTCTAGGCCCCAGCCCTTGACGCATTTCCCATACAACCTTCACCATAAAACCATACCTTATATGTTGTCATGGATAACCATTGAAGTTTAGCTCGGTGCTTGGGCATGTGAACACACCATATGACCCTTCTTTATATTTTAGCATGGATAAATGAGGGTTAGCTTCAGTCGGTTGGGCTATCCTGCCAGCCAGGGTGCACAACCTGGGGCCTAAACGACCGGGGAGCTAATAGTATTGGTGCATGGAGGGATAGAGCTTGGTCACGTGGGACGTAGAACTAGGGGCCTATTTTGAAGGGGGCCAATGAATTAGCGCCAGACCAGGGCCACATGGATGCGCGCAGGTGACCAAGAGCCTGAAGATAAGGGGTTTCACCCTAATTTTCACCCAAAGTGGGTTTTATACCATATTATTAAGATTTTTTATGGATTTTTAACCAGTTTGGGGAGATTTAATCCATTTTTGGAGGATCTTGGGCCCTTTTTGAGGCCAACTCTTCGGGGAAAGTTGGGATTTTGTTGCCAACTTCAAGCCTATATAAACCAGAGATTCTTGAAGCCATGGGGGAGGTTCATATTAGGAAAATTCTGAACAATTGTAAAGCCTAAGCCATTTTTATGCAGGGAAGCCATTGAGAAGAGCAACTTTGTGGGCCATTTCTGGGAGGTTCGTTCATCTGTTTTTAGTGTCGTCGGTTTTTATGGGTTCTTGAGATCTGGTAGAACACAACCATATCAGTTTGTAATCAATTTGGCACATTTATGATGTACTTTTGAAGCTTTGAACAAAAATAAGAAAGCATCACCCTCTCAGACAAAGGCCCGGAGATGTAGGTGAGATTGTCAAACTCTGTTATCAAATTTGTTGTTTATTGTTTGTTGTTTCTTCATGCTTATTTACAGATCTATATATTTATTTATGGCTGCTATGTTTCCTCGTTAATTCTTCCTCTTTCATCAGTTTTCCTAAATGGTAAAATATATCATGCAAAATACTTAACCATTGTCTTTAAAAGATCTTTTTGGATCACTTTAACTCACTTTCTTTTACTTCACGCTCTCTTGAACTCTTGAAGTCACTCTCTTGAAAATGTTTTCTCACTTGGAATTCATGCTCACTTGATGACAACCTCCTTATTCCATTTCATGTAGGTCGTTTTACAACAAGTTTGTCAATTGAAACAAAAAAACAAAGATGTCTTATATGACTTAGTAAACAACTCAACCATATAGATTTTGACTCAGGAACTCAGAGAATGCAATCAACTCAAACAATTTAAGGGTGTTGACTTCAATTGATAATGCACCCAAAAATTACAATATAATTGAACTTAGATTTGATTTGAAACTTACAAAAAACTATTGCAAGTATATTGTTCAAAACTGATGTTAAATATGAAGTTGAATTGATGTTGATGTAACTGGCAACTTTAATTCTCGAATGTGTGTGGTAGTTGCCTAATTTCTTGTACTTTGATTGTAATTGCTTGTGCTTTGATTGTATGTTCTTGAATTTAATTAATTGTGAGAGCTTGCATTTCCTCAACTTGATGTGTTGCATTAAATGATGAATGAAAATTGTGTTTATGTCAAAACAAGACAACAAACATAATCATCCATGAAAAAAATATCCATCCCAAAATACACAAGGTGTACCTAAGATCCCCTTATTCAATTTTGGGTGGATCTAGGACACAATCACCACAAAAATGTCTCTTTATTTTATTGGATACAATGAGCTCTTTTCTCTTAATACAATTAACTCCATACCAAGTTGAATACACTCTCAATCCTTTCAAATAGTATTCTTTGACTTTCTTTGGAAATCAATGATGAATGTAAACCCTTATAACCCTTTTTACAAAATAGACTCTTTCTAGACCTTCAAATATTTTGCAAATTTTATATACTTTGAACAAAGAAACCACCTTCAAACAATTCAATATTTTTTTAACATCAATGTCCATATAAATATTTTCTAAGCATGGGATGTGGGCATATAGATTCAACATAATTCAAGGTAATCTATTTGTGGGTATTGTGACCAAATACATAATAGAAAGAACTATATGGGGAGAAAAAATGCTTGTTAAATCTTCCTTTCCTTCATCGTTAGTGGATAGAAGTGCCACCACTACCTCCAAAAATAATGAGCACAATAAAGTGCATTACTAAAATATTATGTGGTTTTAATGAATTTTCCACATTTAAGGATCTGTTGAGGATCAAACAAGCATCTAGACATGTGTGACACTAGAAGGAAGAACACCTTCTAGCAGAGGTTTTTGCAAAGGGTTTTGGTGTTACAAAATTTGGAATCTTTTTCAAAAAATTCTCCGCTACAACCTCAACTATTGACTGCGTATATTTTAGTGGTGGTTTTAACGGGTGTTCAATATAACTCAAAAAAATTTGTGGGTGGAGGTTGTAGTGAAGGTGTTTTTTTTTTTTTGATGTTGTTATTGTCAAAACGCATCAGTTTCATCTTGAAAAACCCACCCCGATGCGTTAATATAATAAAAACACCATAGTGCATTAATATAATACAAATTCCCTGATGTGTTTATAATTATTGCATAGTAGTTTCACCTTTTTCATCGTATGTAGAGCACTGATGATATTATAATTTATATGCATCAATTCTGCCTTGTTTTCATATGAAGCATCGATGCATTTTAGTTTATGTATACACCAGTGCATTTACGTTATAGTGAGCACCAATGTGATTAAGTTATCATAAGACCTAGTGCATCTAATATAGTGTGCATCCCTGTGCTTGTATAATTAGAATGTGCATGTGTCTATTTTACCATGTGCACTAAAGGGTAGTGAAATTTCGAATATTCAAGGTGAGATGTCGACGCTATTATTTTTACTAAGCATCGATGTGTATATTATAGTAAAGGCACTGATGTGTATATTACGTTTATAGCCCTAGTGCGTATAATAAAAGTAATGCACCAGTGCGTACATCATATTTAGTACCCCGATGTATATTTTAAACATGAGCACCATACAATTTTGAAAGAGTAAATATTATTGTACATTATATCAATTACGGAATGGTGCATTTTCTCAATAGCTTGTACCAGTGTGTTATTATAATTAATGTGCACTAGTGTGTATGACTCAAAATGCATTGCATTATATATTATGGTAGGCATTTTTTAGTGAGTTTAAAAGAATACAGTGCATTGATATGTATATATTTTAATTAATTGTTTTTCAAAAATATTTTCAATTAATTATTTCAAAATCAAATATTTTTTATAATATGGTTTTATATTTTTGTTATTGCATTTTGATATAATTATTTCATTAATGCATTATCCAACAAATTACAACTATGTGATTTGTAATAATGTAAATCATCTACATATTAATTATTCAGCAACGCAACATTTTACAACATTCAACAATGCAATAAATAAGAAACCCATTTTAATATATATGAATAAGAGACCCATTGTCATACAAAAAGGGACAAGGTAAAGGTCCACAATAATCAAATTGCAACCAATATGTAATTKTTACACTTATTGGTAACATGTCCCCATGAAATTGGGACAATATGTTGAGTGCATTAAACAAAATCCMTGATTTTTAGAGACAGTTATTCCAAAACATACAACTTGCAGTAACATTCAATTATATTGATTGYCATTCATCAATTGAACTATTGTCATTGCTCGAGATGTGTGCATGCCTCATTTCTTCATCATTTGTAKCCAATATTGTACCTTGTTTTTTTAACATAATGTTTTATTGATCATCTTTTTAAAATTCTTTCAAAGCCATGCTTCATGCATTCTCTCAAAATCTCATATATTGGATGCATTCCATACTTTGTTTCTTCCATGTTTAATACAACATGACAAAGCACAGTTGATATAATCAATATAAAGTTTTCTTGTTGTTTCATTAATTATAAAACAAGGGAAGTTAAATAACATAGCTACTTACAAATTGTTCAATTAAACTTTCATACTTCAACATGTACTCACAACCTATACTTAACCCAGTGTTTATCAATTCGTGGGTTGGATCATCTTTGTATGTTAGCATCTATCAGAAGACATCCATGGACAAGTGTAAATTAATAATTTAAATATAAATATCACAAAAAACATGAAATCTTAAGAAAGGTCGAAAATGTAAATACTCACAAATTTTGTGAGCAACCCTTTTATTCCTCATCATCATGTCTCATGTGTTGAATGGGTTCTATTTTTTTTCTTTTCTGCAGAAAAACAATTGAAAATTAGTATTTCACACAATAATTAAATTTGATGTGCATAAGAGAATAAATAAATGATTACATATCTCTGATGCACATTGTAGTTGAGATGGCTACTCTTGCGACACAATTATGTTCATTTCTTTTACCATCTTCTTCTACACTTTTTTGGACATCCCTACTAGAATGTCGTGGTTTTTCCCTTATTTCTCCCTTGGAATTTTCAAAATCTCCCTGAAAAAAAAAAAAAACAAACAAACAAACAAACAAACAAACTAGAAATCATCAGATATAAAAATTATGTAATTTAAAAAAAAAAATAAGATCCCTATGTGTATAGTAACTTAATATGCACTGAGAAATCAACCATATTTATACGCACCGGTGCATCAACCATATGTATACACACTTGTATAATATAACCATGTCATTGTGAAATTGAAAAAGTTTTGCAAATTTTTGTATTCAGTCGATGCTTTATGAATAAAGAAAAGAATGACTTCCTAAGTACTATTTAGTATGCACCATCAAATTGTGAACAAATTTAAGACATGGCAGTTTCCATATAAACAACAATAATTCTTCCATTTTAAACTCAATGTTGCTCTTTGTAAAAAAATGTGGCATGGTGCTTATCTAGGTAAAATGCACACCATCAACCGCTAAAAGTTTTTTTTTAATATTGTTTCTAATTTAAATTAAGGAGTGTTATTGACATACAAATATGCATTGGTGTTATTACTATGTATAGAGCCCATTGTTAACCATGAAGGCATTTAAAAAAAAAAATTAATAGCGACAGGACGATTTGGGATCCAATGAAATGAGTGGTTTCAATGCAACAGATAGGAAACAACTATATATAAAAAAAACAAACGCTATAAAAAAAATTCTTAAAAAAAAATTATCCTTGTGAAATATAGAAAGAGAAAGCCAAAAAATAGTGAGGAAATTGGGGCTTCCAATACTGAAGGTAACTATCAAACCCTTTTCTTCATTTGGGAATGCACTAAAAATTGTTTGAATCAAATAGGGGAAACATTAAGATGATTAATAGAATGAAATCATATACCTAAAATTTCTCCTTTGTAGATTTCTATGTGATCTACAATAATCCCCCTTGAATTTGGCTCTTCAAAATAAATCCACCCACTCTAAAGTATTTTCCAATAAATATGTATTGCACAAATATCCCTTCTAAATTTTGGCAAAGAAATAAAAGAATGAATAGGGTTTTCCTTTATAAACACAAAAATTGAAATTCCAACTCATTTTTTTGTTGTATATTTCTACACATTGATGATAAACGTGTGCGCTATTTTTTTTCGAAACTTACAATTTTGGTGGGATATACAATGAGTAGCGCACCAGTGTGATGTGCACGTATAATGCACCTATTAATTTTCATAATAAATTTCAACACATTGAAAGTAAGCACACATTATTTTTCTAACTTGATTCAGCGGGTGTGCTATACAATCAGAAATGCACCGATGTGATGTGTAAGTAATAATATATCATATAACAGTTTAATTTGCAAAATTAAAATGAAAACATATGCATTTAAATTTTACAAAAGTTTTACTTTGTGAAGGAAATAGCAAAGATCGATCTTCAATTCTTTGTTCGATTAATGCATCGCTGCATTTGGTTTATCCATATGCACCGACACATCTTGATATTATGAAGCACGCCATTAAGATATAAAAGTTATTCAAAAAAAAATGAAGTTAGATTATTCTATGCTTCCCAACATGACAGTTTTGGTTCAAATGTAGGGAAAATGGAATTATAATATCAAATGGCCAATTCTTCATATTCCAACTCATTTTATATCATTGGAAGTCCTTCAAGTTCTCTCATATCGATTGCAATACATCTAGATTTTATTGATAATTAATTTAACTCATTGAATTTATGTTATGTATGTAGGTGCATTTAAACAATTTTTCATTGAATTTTGTAAGATCAAGATTCAGGATCAATTTCAGATGCTCAAGATATTCCAGTAGTCCTAAAATTATGTAATATCTTATCAGGAGAAAGATACCACAAGTAAATGTTTGATGAAAATGGATATAGGAAGGACATGGAAATTCTAAAACAGTTTTTTTCTAGAGCCTAGTCATAATTAAGAAAAATTTTAATGATCCATACTTATCTAAAAATATAGAAACCTTTGTCAATTTTACTAATTCTTAAAATACTAATTATAAAATGTTTGGTGATATTCTTTTTTAATAGAAGATTCATAAAGTTAGTATTAGAGTAAAAAATTGTGAAATTATTTCAGCGGAAGTGTATAGATCAAAATGTATCGTTGTTCTCTATATTTAGTATTTTAAATTTAATTGAACAAATTTCATATATTATAATAGTTGGATAATATAAATTAATAAAATCTTTGGAAAAATTAAATATTTATCAAATATAATAATTGTGATTTCAGTAAACAATCATATTATAACTTTGTCTTGTAATATTTGAATAAAAAATAGCATTATTATTACATCATCATCATTATTATTAGTGAATAATTATGTTACAATGTTATTATTATAATATATGAAAAAGACATAATTATTCAAATCACAATCATTTCACTCATCATATTTAAGTATTCACCTTGAAGAACAATTAAACATTGTATGGCACTAGTGGTTCTAACATTTTGAAATCACAATCCAAATTAAACGCTTTCATAAAAGTAAAGTTAAACATTGCATGGCCACCGTAAATTTAAATCATTGATACATCTCAAATTCAACTTTAAAAAAGTKAAATCATTAACAATMTTCATCATTAGCATACTCATAATACATTTTATAAATCAAACAACAACAACCACAACATTATATGAAAAACATAATATACATGAGAGATATACATATGAATCTACATGTCAAACATACTTCTCAACAAAATCTAAACTAAGCATGTCATATATACATCTCWAGTCAAATATAAAACAATCAATATACATGTCAATTAGTACCACTACTAGCTAGGTCCACCACCAGAKCCAAATGCATCAGTGTCTCTACTACCAAAAGTAGAGCCTCTATCAAGACCAGATATGTCAGAAATAAATGTCAACAAAGTACACTATCAAATGTCTCTCTATCAAGATAATTGTAATACCCCTAGGCCAAACCCCAATTGTAAATGTGCATCTACTTTATAGACTAGTTCCTTTGTATATATGTTTTGAGGCCATAATGCACAAGTGATTACTAGGTCAAAGAGACTAGGTGCTAAAAGTTCAGTGAGCCTATCATTGTAATATGTAATCACACTTGATGATGTTAATAAAAATACATCATTGTTGCATACCAATCATAAAAAAGAGTATGGGGGGATAGAACTCCACTAGAGGGAAAGGGGGCTAAGAGTCTAGGAAGGGGGGTTAAGACAAGGGGGGATTAAGCCAAGGGAATATTATAATAATATTTTCTAATATCTAAATTATGGGATATATTTGTATATGAAGTTCCTAAATTTAGGGAATGTATCACCAAGTGCGGACAATGTAGTTCCCAACATGACAAGTTTCAAGTTCGGAACATGCATACATAAAGTGGGAACTTAGTGTATTTTCTCATCATTCTCTCATCATTCTCACAATAACTCTTTCCATTTGTACCTTCCTTCCATCCATCATTGGTACATATAGTTGCATATATTTTGCACATGAATGTGCCCAATAATTCCTTGGTAGTTTGGGTTGAAGAAGTGGGTTGTCAGGCCCGAGAGAATTCTCTTTGGGTGAGAGAATTATTGGGATTATTTCACTTTGTGTTGGGATGGTGCATGTTTCAAATCATGAGGGCATCCTTGTGTTCCAAGTGCTACAGAGCTCTAAGACTTCCTATTCATCCTCTTTTTGAATCCCTATAAGGGAAGTGGGATAGTCAAAGTACTGTTGAGAAAATATGGGGTACACTTCATGGGGTGGGATAGGCTATGTGATGCAAGAGCATCGCCTTCAAATTCAAAGATGAAAGTGTGGAGGAAAAGACACGACATCTCAGCATGACAGAGTTTCAAATCAACATTTAACTCAGAAGTAAATCGAGTTGTTGAGATATTTTTAGAAACAACATTTTTTAAAATATGTCGTGTTTGTAAAGTCGTATAGGACAGTAAGGGGTTGCATATATAGAGTGTTGACTCTTATATGGAAATAATTGTTAGTTATTGTAATATGACAAAGTAGGTAACCACTAAGAGTTGACAGCATACGTTGCAGACAAGACGAGAGAGATCATAGAGTCAGACCTTAGATACTTTGTTGTTGTATTGTAATAGAAGAGAGGGATAGAGATAGAATAGAGATCAATAGAGCATAATAGAGTAGAAGAAAGACATAGTGGAGAAATGAAATATATGTAACTTGTTTCATGAATGAATAGAACAGACAGAATTGTCCCAAATCTTGGAATGTGTTCATTTTAATGTGTGATTGAATGAATGTTGCATTTTATGTATGTCATTTATTTCATTTTGTTCATGTATGATTGTTCGATAAGTTGATCGTATGAGTTCGTGACGAAACTGGACAAGTTTCAATTGTTTCTCTTCTGAAACTCGTATGCAAGGTGTGCATCTCGAACACAAGGAGTGTGTCGACTGAGTCTTAGATTGACTCAGAAGAGTTTAGAGAGAGAGCAAGCAAAAATTAGACTAGGTGCAAGGAATGCACAGCATCAAGAAGCGACCAAGTGTTGAAGAACCCGAACAGAGCAACACCAGGAGGGAGAGAATAATTTATTTTCAAGAAATCCTTCGAACTGACTTATCAAAATACCCAAACGCAAGGAGTGTGTGGGAACTCAGAATCCTTTAAGGATCAATATCAGAAGGGATATAAATTTTCATGAATGTTGATGAGATCCAAGAATCGAACTCGTAGGAGGAGCAAAGGTTGAACCCTTTGAAGACTGATAAATCTTCTAATTCAGAGGAAATAAAAAGCTCAGGTGGAGGAGAAAAAGTGGCCATTGGATCACAGTGAAAAATATCAACAGTCATCTGATCAGAGCAACGTGCACAAGCCTTAGAGATTTACACATGCAGGAGAGAGAACTTACCAAAGTTTCAAAGTCCTGAAGTAGTTTGGGACCGTCCATCATCAAGGAAGACAGGTGGTGCAAGATCCACAGCTCCGGAAGTTTGTGGATGAAGAGGAGGTGAAATAGTCGAAGTAGGATCCTAACCATTGATCGCCAGTAGATATGTGTCAGCATGCCAGCAGTTTCGGGAAATCTATTCGAGAGTTTTTCAGTTGAGACTTGAAAATCCCAAAGCACAAATAGTTGAAGAGCCGAGAGTCGTCGATCTGTGAGTGGACACTTGTCAAAATATCGCAAGCTCCGAGTAAATTTCATTGGGGTTTTAGTTGAGAGGTGAGATTCTCAAACTTCAAAGAGCCAGAGGATATATAGACCATCTGATATAGAGGGACACATGGCAACAGGTCATGGATTCCGAGGAAATTCTTGAAGTAACTCATAGTCGTCAGATCAGAAGAGACATGGCATAAACCTATGAAATTTGGGTAAAGACCTGAAGTAAGCTTGAATCGTCTGATTCAGTAGGACATGTGGTAGAATATCGTGTACTTCAAGGGGAAGTGAAGTTTGAGATTTCAGATCTCAAAAGTCTAGAGACCTGAAGGATATCTCGACCGTTGATTGAGAAAGGGGATGCAGGACCATTGATTTATTTTAAAGGTCAAACACCCGAAGTAGAAGTAGGGTCATTGATTGAGGAGGATAGGTGTCCACAGATCGTCAACTCTAGAATATTGACATATGGAGGAAATCAGGTTTTGAGACTTGAAAATTTCAAAGTCCGGAATCACGAAGGAGATCACATTCGTTAATTTAGGATGGGCAGATATGGTTCGTAGATTTGGAAAGGGAAGATCTAAACCATCATTTCAGGCAGTACCATCAATATCGGGAGATAGATGGTCCTGTAGCATTGCGGGGACAGGAGTTTTGTGAACTTTAAAACGTTTAGGGTGGGCCGCAATCCATACCATGGTTTTGGAAAGAGGACACATGGAGGATCGAGGAGAATTGCAGGTTGAAAAGTAGTTTGATATCAAACCGCCTTTGGTTGCGCCCACAATTGTGTGGTCATGTGAGGTCATCGCCCAAGGTCATATCAAGAGGGGGCTTATAAGAAAAGGAGCTAATGCCCAGTACTCTGAGATTTCACAAAAGAGAGAGAGGGAAGGTTGCAGGTACCATAAAACCTGTACCAAGAAGCCGAAAGGGCCTGTGTTTAGATACAGAAGGAGACCACTAAGGTTTCAGAGGTTCATTTGACTCAAGAATCAGAGATCCTTGATCGGGAGGTCATGTATCTCTACGGGGGAGTAGGGGGGCTGCATCGGGTGGTATCGGAGCTGATATTGAGTTCGTTTGTAGATAGAAGACAAATGAGAAAGGAGGTAAATTGGTATCAATTGTGGTATCAAGAAAATTTGATTTATGTTTGTAAGCATCAAAAGGTGACACAGTGGAATCATGCCACCCAGGAGGTGTAGAGCGAATCTAGAAATGGAAGAAGAAATGAGGCGACTCCGAATGAGACTGGATGCCATGGAAACAACGCAGAGGAGAGAACTAGATGTTGGAGATATAAGTGAATATGAGAGAGAAGAGATAGAGGTCGAAGAAAATGTAGCGGAGGATGATGCATAAGATCTCTTATTGAAATTTGTTTCAAGAATAGGAGCCAGAGAAAGAATAGAGGTACTAATGTATGAAGGAAATTTAGAAGTTGAAGAATTGTTAGATTGGGTACGTGCTATGGACAAATACTTCGATTATGAAGATATCGAAGAAGACAATATGGTGAAGCATGTAGTGACAAGACTGAAAGGTCATGCAGCTCTATGGTGGGATGAATTGCAAGCCGAACGCAGGAGAAAATGTAAGCAGAAAATTAATAACTAGGATAGGATGATAGCCAAGTTGAAAGCCAAATTTATCCCAAAGGACTATCAAATCAATCTGTTTAGGAGATTGCAAAACCTGAGACAGAAAATCTTATCAATGAAGGAGTACACTGAATAATTTTACAGACTAAACATCAGGGCTGGACAAAAAGAGAATGAAGATGAGAAAATAGCCAGATATATCAATGGGTTGAGATATGAAATACAAGAGGATATCAACATGATATTTGTTAGTAAATTTGAGGATGCTTATTAAGCATCCTTGAAAGCTAAAGAAAAAATGGCTAGGAAATAGAGCCAACAAAATACAAGAGGAAATTCAAGCAGAGGTAAGGGAACCGGCAGAGAGAAGTTCCAGAAGCTGAAGCATGAAGATGGAAAATAGCATAGTCACCCTAAGAAAGGTGGAAGTTATAAAGAAGGAAAACATGGAGGAAGAAGCTATTTTTCCATAGGATGAGGAAGAGACAGAGGAGGTGAAGCTAGATTTTATACCTGTGGAAAATCAAGGCACAAGTCTTGGGAATGTCCTGAGAAAAAGAAAGAAGGAGGAGGCGAAGAACACATTCCCGAAGAACAGAATCATGTGGAAGTAGAAGCAGCAGAAGGAGGAAACAACCTCATGATGAGGAAAATCCTTCTTAAACCAGAGAAGGATGAAGAAGAACCATTTCAACAAAGAATTTTGTTCAGGACTTCTTTCAAGACGATAGACAGAGTTTGCAAGGTGATCATAGTTAGTGGGAGAACTGACATTCTATTATCCACAGAGATGGTGGAGAAGCTGGATTTGAAGACAACTACACATCCAAACCCATACAAGGTATCATGGTTGCAGAAAGTACATCAAGTAATGGTAAGTCAACAATGCCAAGTTGAATTTAAAATAGGAGGTTATAGGGATGAAATATTATGCGATGTAATTCCTATGGATTTCTGTCATAATTTATTGGGGAGACCATGGCAGTTTGACAGAAAATTTATTCATGATGGAAGAAAGAATACTTATACCCTAGAAAATAATGGTAGGACACATATGTTGTTACCCATAGAAGACGAAGAGAAAAAAAGGGAAGCTAGTTCAAGTATACTTCTCATGAGTGGGAAGGAACTCTTGAATGAAGTCAAGAAGGAGAAAGAAATACAATTTTTTGTAGTGAGGAAGCCTAGATTTATCCTTAAGAGGAAGTCAAAAATCAAGTCCAAGAGTTATTAGATAAAGGTTTAGTCATGGAAAGTCTAAGCCCATGCACAGTACCAACTGTGTTAAGTCCAAAGAAATATGGAGGATGGAGAATGTGTACAGATTCCAGAGCCATCAACAAGATAACCATTAGGTACATATTTCTTTTACCGGGGATGGATGATTTGATGGATTGTTTGAGTGGAGAAAGCTATTTTTCCAAGATAGACTTGAAGAGTGGATATCATCAAATAAGGATGAGAGAGGGAGATGAGTGGAAAATAGCATTCAAGACAAATCAAGGATTGTTTGAATGGTTGGTCATGCCATTTGGGTTTACAAATGCACCAAGAACATTTATGATATTGATGAATGAAGTATTGAAAGACTTCATAGGGAAATTTGTCATAGTATATCTGGATGACATACTAATCTTCAGTAATATAGAGGGAGAACACTTGAGACATCTGACATAAGTGATGGAAAAATTGTTGATAAATTTGAAGAAAAGCTCTTTTATGAAGACATAACTCATATACTTGGGTTTTGTGATCTCTTCAAATGAATTGAAGATGGATCAAAAAAAGGTGAGAGTAATCAAAGAATGGCCATCGCTAAGTATCATATTTGAGGTGAGAAGTTTGCATGGGTTAGCAAGTTTTTATAGAAAGTTTATCAAAAATTTTAGTGGTATATGTACACCCATGCTAGACACTATGAAGAAGAAACACAAGTCCTTTAGTTGGATAGAGGAAGCTGAAAAAAGTTTCAAAGTGTTGAAAGAGAATATCACAGAACAACCAATTATGGGTTTACCAGATTTTGGAAAAAAAAATCAAGTGAGATGTGATGCAAGTGGATTAGCTATTGGAGAAATCTTGAGTCGGGATAATAGGCTAGTTGCTTATTTAAGTGAGAATATGAATGACACCAAGAATTATTATTCCACATATGACAAAGAATTTTATGCAGTGATTCAAGCTTTGAAGAAGTGGAGGCACTATCTAATTCCTAAATAATGTATCGTGTACAGTGATAACCAAGCTTTGCAGTTTATTACTAGGCAAGAAAAGTTGAATCGGAGACATGCTAAATGGGTAGAATTTATGCAAAATTTTACTTTTTTTATTAAACATATCGATGGAACTACTAACAAAGTTGCATATTCTTTGAGTAGGAGGAGTTTAATTGTACAGGAATTCCAAGTGGAGACCCTAGGGTTTGAACACCTCAAGGAGATGTATAGAAAATATGCAGATTTCAAGGAAGCTTATAAGGCATGCAAGAATCCTTTATTGGGAGATAGAAGCCCATGGACTAAATATTTGATCCAGGATGGATTATTTTTCAAAGGAATCCAACTATGCATACCGAAATTCTCAATGAGAGATAGCCTACTGAAAGATAAACACAATGGAGGATTAGTTGGACATTTTGGTCATGATAAGACATTTGCACAGCTGAGCAATTCCTATTATTTGTCGAGCATGAGGGAAAAGGTGAAAATGTTTGTAAACAAATGCATAATTTGTTAGTATGCAAAAGGAAGACAACAAAACACTGGTTTGTATCAACCATTACCAATTCCAGAAAGGTTGTGGGATGCAATCAGTATGGATTTTGTATTGGGATTGCCTAGAACTTAGAAAGGGATTGATTATGTATTTGTTGTGGTGGACAGATTTTCAAAAATGGCACATTACATACCATTCCATAAAACAAACGATGCTACACACATAGCCAATTTTTTTTCCAAACAAGTGGTAAGACTACATGGATTGCCTAGGAGCATAGTCTCAGACAGGGACACCAAATTTGTAGGACACTTTTGGAGGACTCTATGGAAGAGGTTGGGGACAAACTTGTCTTTTATTTTAGCATATCACCCTCATATGGATGGATAGACTGAAGTATTGAACAGGAGTCTGGGAAACTTGTTAAGAAGTTTAGTCACTAAGCAAGGTCATCAATGGGATCAGATTCTGGCACAAGCAGAATTTGAATTCAACAATTCAGTGAACAGGAGCATAGGGAAAAGTCCATTTCAATATGTGTATGGTATACATCCAAGAGGTATTAAAAAGTTGAGAGATATGAATCAAGAAGAGTTCAAAAGTGTCAGAGAAGAGGATTTTGCAACAAAAATGTATAAACTCCATGACAGAGTCAGAGAGAAGCTACAGGACAACAGTCAGAAATACAAGAACATAGTTAATCAAAAGAGGAGAGAAGTTCAATTCGAATTTGGAGATGATTTTTTAGCTCATTTGAAAAAATAAAGGTTTCCAAGGGGAACGTATAACAAGTTTAAGATGAAGAAAATAGGACCATGAAGGATTCTCAGAAAAATAGCAGCCAATGCTTATGAAATTGAGTTGCTAGACAATGTTGGGATATCACTGATATTCAATGTTGCAGACATGTATCCTTACAGGAGAGATGAGGCAGGAGAATCATATGATCATAGAGAAGTTCAGTGAGAAGAACAATTTCCCATAGTAGAAAAACCTCATATGGAGAAAATCATTGAATAGAAAGATGGAAAGAATACCAGGAGGAAGACATATCCTGAATACTTAGTGAAGTGGAAAGATCATCCAATGGAAGATGCAAGTTGGGTCACAGAACCTGATATTTTGAAACATGGAAAAACAGTACAAGAGTCCATGAAAAATTTAACCAGATGAGTATGATGCAGGAGCATCACCTTCAAAGTCAAAGACGCAAGCATGGAGGCAAAGATATGACATCTCAGCATGACAGAGTTTCAAATCAACATTTAACTCAAAAGTAAATCGAGTTGTTGAGATATTTTTGGAAACAACATTTTTTTAAATATGTCGTGTTTGTAAAGTCATATAGGACAATAAGGGGTTGCAGATATAGAGTGTTGACTCTTATCTGGAAATAAATATTAGTTATTGTAATAGGACAAAGTAGGTAACTGCTAAGAGTTGACAGGATAGGTTGCAGACAAGACGAGAGAGCTCATGGAGTCAGTCCTTATATAGTTTGTTTTTGTATTGTAATAGAAGAGAGGGATAGAGATAGAATAGAGATCGGTAGAGGAGAATAGAGTAGAAGAAAGACGTAGTGGAGAACTACAATATATGTAACTTGTTTCATGAATGACTAGAACAGACGAAATTGTCCCAAATCTTGGACTATGTTCAGTTTAATGTGTGATTGAATAAATGTTGTATTATGTGTATGTCATTTAGTTCATTTCATTCATGTATGATTGTTCGAGAAGTTGATTGTATGAGTTCGTGATGAAACTGGACAAGTTTCAATTGTTTCTCTTCTAAAAATCGTATGCAAGGTGTGCATATCAAATGCAAGGAGTGCATTGACTGAGTCTCAAATTGACTCAGAAGATTTCATAGAGAGAGCAAAGGAAACTTATACCAGGTGCAAGGAGTGCACAGTGTCAAGAAGTGACCAAGCGTCGAAGAACCGAAA
Source organism: Picea sitchensis (assembly GCA_010110895.2). NCBI lineage: Eukaryota > Viridiplantae > Streptophyta > Pinopsida > Pinales > Pinaceae > Picea > Picea sitchensis. The sequence continues at coordinate 12,228 of SNQJ01S0014405.1, read as the reverse complement.
CAAAGGAACGCCAGGAGGGTGAGAATAATTTATTTTCAAGAAATCCTTTGAACTAAGTTATCGAAATCCCCAAATGCAAGGAGTGTGTGGGAAGTCAAAATCCTTTAAGGATCAAGCTCAGAAGGGATATCACTTTTCATAAGTGTTGATGAGATCCAAGAATCTGAATCGTAGTTGGAGCAAAAGTCGAACCCTTTGAACACTAATAAATCTTCTAAGTCGGAGGAAATCAGAAGCTCCAGAGGAGGAGAGACAATGGTCGTTGGATCACAGTGCAATAGATCAACAACCATCTGATCAAAGCAAGGTGCACAAACCTTAGAGCTTTGCACACACAGGAGAGAGAAATTACCAAAGTTCTGAAGTCTCGAAGTAGTTTGGGACCATCCATTGTCAAGGAAGACAGGTGGCGCAAGATCCATGACTTTGGAAATTTGTGGAAGAAGAGGAGGTGAAATAGCTGAAGTAGAATATTGACCATTGATCACCAGGAGACCAGCAGCTTCGGGAAATATATTCTAGAGTTTTTCAATTGAGACTTGAAACTCTCGAAGCGTGAATATCCAAAGATTCGAGAGTCATCGATCTGTGAGTGGACACTTGTCAACAGATCATGAGCTCTGAGAAAATTTCATTGGGGCTTCCATTGAGAGGTGATATTACTGAACCCCAAAGAGCCGGAGGAGATCTAGACCATCTGATCCAAAGAGACATGTGGCGATAGATCATGGACTCTAAGAAAAGTCTCGAAGTAACTCATAGTCGTCAAATTAGAAGAGACGCGGCATAAATATGTGAACTCTGGGTTAAGTCCCGAAGTAAGCCTCAACCCTCTGATTTAGTAGGATGCATAGCAGAGTCCTGTGTACTTTGAGGGGAAGTGAAGTTTGAGATTTGAGATCTCAGAAGTTTGAAAACCCGAAGGAGATCTCAATCGTTGATCGAGAGAGGNAAGTCCCGAAGTAAGCCTCAACCCTCTGATTTAGTAGGATGCATAGCAGAGTCCTGTGTACTTTGAGGGGAAGTGAAGTTTGAGATTTGAGATCTCAGAAGTTTGAAAACCCGAAGGAGATCTCAATCGTTGATCGAGAGAGGGGTAGTAGGACTGTTAATTTAGTTGAAAGGTCAAACACCCGAAGTAGAAGTAGGTCCATTGATTGAGGAGGACAGGTTTCCACAGATCATCAACTCCGAAAGATTGACATATGGAGGAAAGTAGGGTTTGAGACTAGAAAAGTCTGAAGTCCAGAATCACGAAGGAGATCACATCCGTTGATTTAGGAGAGGCATATCTGGTCCATAGATTTGGAAAGAGAATATACGAACCATCAGTTCAGATAGAACCGTCAAGATCATGAGATCGAATGTCCCGTAGCATTGCAGGGACAGGAGTTGCATAAACTTTAAAACGTTGAGGGTGGGCTGCAATCCAGACCGTGGTTTTGGCAAGAGGACACCTGGAGGATCGAGGAGAATTGTGGGACAAAAATTAGTTTGATATCAAACCGCCTTTGGTCGTGCCTGCAATCGTGTGGTCACGTGAGGTCATCGTCCAAGTTCATATCAAGAGGGGGCTTATCAGAAAAGGATCTAACACCCAGTACTCTAAGATTTCACAGAAGAGCGAGAGGGAAGGTTGTGGGTACCATAAGACCTGCACTAGGAAGCCGAAAGGCCCTATGTTTAGATAAAGAAGGAGACCACTAAGGTTTCAGAGGGTCGTTTGACTCAAGAATCAGAGATCCTTGATTGGGAGGCCGTGTAGCCCTACGGGGGAGTAGGGGGGCTGCATCACTATGGGGAATGAGAGGTTGAGAGTTGGGAATGGTTGTTGAGATTGGCACCTTGGACTGAGTTCATTTATGTTGTCTGTTAGATCTTAGTCTAGCTTAGGAATCATTTTCCCTAGTGGAGTTTTAGCCTTAGCTCGAGGGTGACCTGTTGCTGAGAATTTATGAGTAGTAGATTCTATGGCTGGGAGGAACATCTAAGGTCTACATCTAGATAGTGATTTATGAAAGATAAGTGTATTTCATGTGTTTCTTATTTTTATTGTGTGTTTAATTAAATTAAATATGTTGTGATTTAATTGTTTTTTCTATGCATGTGTGTTTGTTGTTAGGAATGCATWATTATGTTCATATGCAGGGAATTTAATTAATAAATGGTATCAGAGATGAAAATTATTGTGTGGAATTTCCCATATTGGGCCTAGGGATGCTACAATCATCAACATGTGCAGCAATACCAGATGTGAACATAGTTTCCAAAGMATCAAAATATTTTGACATCTGTGGAGGAGGARGGTGATGACACATGTGCAGGAGAACGAGAAGGATCAATGGATTGTGACACAATTGGAGGATGAGTATGAGGATTAGTGGAATATGGTGACGCAAGTGGAAGATAAGAAAGAGGAGGAGGAGGAGGATCAGATGTGGGTGCAGATTCAAATACATGTGGAGGGTAAGAAGGAGGAGGAGGAGTATCGGACGTGGATGCAATTTCAGACACATGTGGAGGGGAAGAAAGAGGAGGAGTAGGAGGAGGATCGAACATGAATGCAGGTTCAGAAACATGTGGAGGGGAAGAAAGAGGATCAGTGGATGTTGCAATCGACTCATTTGGAGGAGAAGCAAGAGGAGTAGGAGGACCATGTGGTGGAGTAGAGGATTTGGATGGGTCTGTTGATGAGCTATATGGATTAGGATCATGAGAAGGGCCCCTCAACCTCTCAATGAGTTTGAACTCACTGAAAATATGAGACATAACAATTTCATGTAATGAGGCAAGCTCCTCCATATCGTAGAGAGATCATGCACCCGTAATATGTCTATAAATTTTGTAGGTACCACTTCGTGACTAGTCATGACACCACATAGATGATTTACCACATCTATCTAGACTCTTCGATCTAGCTTGCATGGCATGTGGGGTATCTATACTAGAGGCTAGTCTTCTACCACCTCCACCACCTCATCTTGTTAAGGAGGCTCATCCCCAACATATGTGTCAATATATGCAAAACAATAGATAATAATAATAAGATAACTAAAACAAAATGTTACAATAAAGTACATGTGCATTAAATAAGACCTAAAATATGCAACTAGATTTATCAAAACATAACAAAAATATTACCTCTCTAATATGGTGGCTTGGTTGTTGTAAATTGGATTTTTGGACATCCTCTCAAATCTAAACCCATGTACGGGTAATGTATAATATCGAGGACATGATTTTCCTCTCTATCCAATAAATCACATGCATCCCTACCAATTGGAGAAATGGGAAACTCAAGTTGTCCCTTCTTAGGAAACCATTGACCCTACATGCACATATGTGCATCAAGAATATGCCTAGAAGGAAAGTAGGGTACTTGTGGTAAAGTGATATGAACCCTCTCAAAAAATAGTGTTAATAACTCTGACATGAATGGGAAGAATCTCATCCCATGTAAAATCGCGCGATAGTGATCTAATGCAAAACAAAATTGTCTCAAAAAATATCCAACCACTTAATCAATCGAGTCCTCTACACTAAATTATCTACATAATACAACAACGAGAAACCTATGTGTTTCCCATCATATTTATATTGTGACAGTTCCAAGAAAATAAGACATARGAACCTAACCTCCTCGCTACCAAATGAAGATATATGCAACTGACCACAAGGAACCTGGATTCAACTCCTTATAGGAATGAACCTTTGGATGGACATATATCTGCACATGTGCTAGTCGAGTCTCTCATGCAACACCGTGTAGTATCTCATGGAACTTGGGAAAGCCACCCCCCTCCTAGACAATCCAATGGTGAAATAAACATCCTCCTCTGTGGGATTATACCATAGATTGGGACCGACCCTAAACCCCTATTTCCCATGATCCCAACGACAAATCAACTACTATAACAACAAACAAATCCCCCTAAGGGATGTAACCTCCTAATAAAAGTTGAAGGGGTCAACATCCATTAAAATTTCATGTGTCATTTGTGAAATACGGTAAGGGAACAACTCCCTCTCCATTTCCTTGGCCTCCCACTCACACACAAAGGTGTGTGTCTTGACCTGTTGTTGATGATGCTACTCCTCCTCTCGTCATCATCATTGTCTCTAATTCACATACAAATATATATAATTGAAATTATAAAATGCACACATATATAAACAACTTGTATTTTAAAAAATCTATAATTATTTTTTTTTGCAAAAAAATCTAAAAAAGTAATTTGTGTGCCTAAAAAAGAACATGCGCCCCATTGACAATGCTCTATATCAAATAAACAATAACGCCATGTGGTGTTGTTCCTAACACGCACCGGTGTGACACATTTCTTGTCACACCACCACATACTTCAGTGGTGCATCCCATAAGATGCACTGCACCATTAAATTGTGAAATAATCATCCCGGTGTCATGCTCTTCATAACATCAGTGAGTTTTTTCTACCTAAAAGCACTGCTAGGTTAAATTGTTTCATTGCAACTTAAGCAATCTGGTGCATTGATATGAATGCACTAGTGCTAGCATGTTATTGTAGAACTAACATTACCTTTTGTGTTACATTGTCTTATATAGAGCACTAGTAACGGGGCGTCCAACCAAACACCTAGGCACATGAAATTGTTCAATATTTTCCCAGTGCAGTTCTTTTAAATGCACAAATTCATTTCATGAACAAAGATGCACCGCATCGCTAAAATTTATGAAACAAAAAATTATTGGTGCAATTTGTTAAACAAAACGCACTGGTGTGCCAATTTTACCAGAGCATCGACATGATGTCTAGCAATGTGTTGTCTTCCTAACGCACCCAAAATGGGGCCTTACAGAAGATGACCCACAATGCTTATTTTTCAAAACATATCAAGGTGCATGCATTTAATGTTTACACACGAGTGATCCACGCTTATTGTCACATTGCCACGTATTTTAGTGGTATGTGTAATAAGTCGCATCGCGATGATATATTATGAAAAATTTGACCCAATGTTGTTCCCTTTACAACATCGGTGCATTTGTTGGACAGATGGGCACCACTACGTTAAATTAGTTTATGAAAATTGAAGTGATGCCATGTGTTACTATTAATGCACCGGTGCTACCATGATATTGGAGCACCGACATTGTTTTTAGCAGTGCATTGTAAAGGATAGAGCATTGGGAACGAGGCATATAATGAGATGCCCCTCTATGTCAAGTCAGTCAATATATGTCCCGGTACATTTTTGTACACAACACCGATCCATTTGGTTAAAAATATTTCAGTACTACATTTATTTTTTATATCATTAAGTTAATGGTGTTCTTAATTAAGTGAAATGTATCAGTGTGAGTCGAAGCCAATTACACACTAGTTGTAGGGCGTTCCAAAGGATGTACCGCTTTGTTTTTAAAATTTATTGTAGTGGTCTTCCTTGAATGGCATGGGTGCATATGTTTATATTATATGCATCAGAGGTGATTCTTACTATGAATTTAACACAGGATGTACCACTTTGGGTTGAGCCGAAGCGTTCAGGCGCACCACGTGAAATTGGAAAAAAATTGAAAAAAAAGGTCAAATTTCAGGATAAATTCAATTTTAATTGGATGAAAATGAAAATAGGAACATAATATACAATTTTCCTTGCCTATTATGTCTCGAGGAAGCATGGTTTCACCGTTGAGAGGAAATGAAAATTCATGGTAATTTGTAAAATTTGGAAATGTGTGGAATCTACCAATGGAGCTATCCAAGTTGTTGTAGAGCACCAGAAATGGGGCATATTTGGAAGGAGGGTGAGAACTAGTGCTTGCTCAAGAGTTTGGAAGCATGGGATGAACTGTAACAATGAAAATCGGTTTGGTAAAAAAAAATTATTTACCCTACCACGATGGACCTAACGACGAAGATGTGCACTGGTGCATAATGTTCAACGGAGCCAACGCATTTTATTTAGTGTCTCTTATTTTTATTATAATGTATGACAATGCTTTTGAACATTGAAGCATCAGTGATTTATTTTTTATGTGTGCACCGGTGCGTATGTACCTTAAAGTTGCACAGGTAAAAAACATATGCAAAAACCTCTAGTTTCCTACCTCCGCTAACAAACTCTACTACAAAAAGTGGTAGTGCATTTGAATATTCAAGCACTAGTGAATTATGTTTTGGGTGAGCACCATTGCATTATGTTTTAGGTGAGCACCAGTGCATATGGACATTAAAGGCACACCGATAAAAAAATCTCCAGAAAAACCTTCGACCGCCTACCTCCATTATAAACAACTAAGGGGTAAATATTTTTGTGAGGTTCTATAAAAACATCCACTAGAAGGTGTTCTCCTTATAGTGTGAGTGGGTTTGTTGCAAAGATAATAGTCATCTAGATGCGTGTGACTGATTTTTTTGTCTTCAACGTTTTCCTTATTGCATTCTTCCTCCACTTTCTTCCATGAACTTGCACCAAAGCGTTGATGCAGATCCAAGGAATGGCTTCTCGAAAACTCAAAGGATCTTATTGGAATTACAAGGGAAAAATATCACAATATATATCTCCCAAACAGTGGGATCCTGCTAGATAATTCTCTCACCAAGAATCAAAGTGCTGACAAATATTTTTTAATTTCAGTCTGAAAAATGTCATTATGGAAAATAAGGAATCCTTTTGAAATATGTTAACAAACAGAGATATTATCTATTTGATGCAAATAATTCATCAGTGATAGAATCCTAGGTTTATAGATCAACCATAGACGTAGTAATATAACACACAAGAAATATTTGGACAAGAAGTTTGGAAAAAAAGGCCTCAAGCCATATTCTCAACTCTCTCATACATTATGTTTCTCTTTGTTTTGTGTTGTTTATTTGGCATGATTTCTCAAAATGCAACCAAATTGGAACATTGTAAGAGCAACTACAACGTTTCTTGAGAATGTTTGTGAATATTCAGGCTGCAATGTAGTGTCATGGTATTTTCCAAGATATCAATATGCAATCCTTGATTGTAGCATTAGAATACATTGGTTGATGTCATTCAGTGTCATAGCCTCTTGTACACCACATGGATTAAGAAGAGTGAAAGGGTATGCAACTAGAGTTACTAGCTTGGTTGCATAATGGTAATGTGTTTCTGTAGTTGTTAAGATATTTTTTGGTATAGTTTCATGTTGGATATCAACATCTAATTCAAGTTTGTGATGATAAAAACTATGATATGTCAATCTGATCATCAAAGAGAAAAACTTAGCAAAAAGTAGAATCCCAATCTATGAGTGGAAACCTATATGCAATGACATCTTCATATGATGATGATGCGGGTGTAGATATAGATTGATAATGATTTTTATCTTTTGAAATAAGGCTTGAGTTTGGAATATCTATTTGAAATAGACCTCGATCTACAAGATTTAAAAAAAAAAATTAAATCCTACAGAAACAAGGGCCTCCCTTGCTTCCCCCTCTCCCCACCCTAAGTGCATGCAGTTTGATAATACAAAACCTAGATTTTTTAATATGCCACTCAGAGGGCCACGGTTCAAGTGTATTAGTCAATTGGTTGTTTGGTGAGCCCCTTATCTATCTCAATCTAATGGTGTGCTCAGATATGGAAATGTGAAAAATGTAGTGGCACATGTTTTGAGATCGGGATTGCAAGGAAAGTTCAAGGAATCATATATCAATATATTTTTCCACTGATTGGGTTGAGTGATCTCCTGACATCTCACAAATTTGTTAAAATAGGTTGCACTAGTAGAAAGGATAAGAGATACAATTTTTTTCTTTCATTAACTAGGTTTTAATCCAACAATTTTGTGTTTTTTTCGTTCCCCCCTTTTTTTTTAAATCAAGCCAAAAATAGAAACCACAAACTATAGTGGTGGAGTGGAAGAATCACACAGCAATAGTCTTCATAGATCGCTTGGAAAATATATCTAAAACTTGAAAAATAATTTTGAATGTTGATGGAATGGAATCCCAAATTCAACATACAATGACAAATTTCCCAACATATATAAAAAAAAATTGCATATTAAACCAACAAGGAATTGAAAGAATGATGACCTTGCCATTTCACCTCCAAATGAATGTAAATATGCAATTTTTTTGATGTAGATAACACCGTTATTTTTTCATGGATTACGATCATGGAGTAGCTTCATCACCACAAGCTATAACTCCTCACCTTTCATGGAGTAAACCAAGATGCTATGGAAAAATACCACAATTTTCTTCTTTCCCTAAGAACTATAGTGCTATGATACCAATTGAAGAAATATAACACTCAAGATCAGGACAAGAACTTTGGAAGAAAATTCCTCAAGCCATATTCATGACACTTCTCTCATTGTATTATTTTAATGATAGAAATATATAATACAATAATGAAACCACCTCAATTTCTCTCACATTGACACCACATTGGGAGATAAGGTAGGAGGAAGAAAAATAGGAATCTATAAACACACTTAGGATAAAAGTTATATCCTAGAATGTGAAATACAAAGGTGGTATACTAGGACTTCATGATTGTATATGAGTAAGAGGCTAAAATTTTGGTTATAATTAGGGTTTCCTAGATATCTATAAATAAGGATGGAGTTATCCTTATGAATAATGTATTGGGGTATAGTGTATTGGAGCTTAGCTCATTGGGAGGTTTACCCATTGAAGAGACAAGTGAACATGAGGGTTTTCCTTCCATTAAATTATCTTAGAACAATGTCTCCCTACCTTAAGGGTTTTGATATCAAATAAAGTGTTGAGAATTTCTAATATATTTCTTATGATTCAATTTGAAGGGTTAAGAATCATAATAATTGGCATTAGAGCTCTTTATTGGGAAAGAAATTGGAAGATTTTTTTTCTTTCTATAAATTTTCAAAAGGGAAAATAAGAGCACGACACTCGTATCCATTTTTGTAGCTATCTATGTAGAATTTGAATAAACCAAATCTTGGATTACTGAGACGGGGGATGAAACAGTAATAGAGAAATTTAATCTTTTTTAACCATATAATGCAAGTGTTATATCAGTGTAGCATTATCATCCAATAATTGCAGAGTAAACAAACAATGAACAAATGAGAAATCATACACATACACAGTACACCAATGTTTTTATGTGAAAACCCAAAGAGGGAAAACCATGGAATAGTTTTTCTTATATGTATTTAAGAATTACATTCATTAGAAGAACCAACTTCCTTTGTTTTCCAGTTGCAACTGGAAGGAGGATCCAACCCCCTAGTTTCTCAGGCTACAACCTGAGGGAAGCTCCAACTCCCCAATTCTTTGGATACAACTAGAAGGAGGCTACAACCCCCTAAGTTCTCTGGCTACAACTGGAAGGTGGCTACAACCACCTGTCATTTCCCCGTCCATCCGCCCTGAAATATAAATGCCAAATGTAGACAACCTGTCACTGTCATTGAATCAACCACTACCATTTTCAACCTGTACCAATAACCTGTAACAACCTGTACCAATCAACCTACACCAAACAAACTATACCAATATCCTGAAACAACTTGTACCAATCAACCTGCACCAAACAACATGCACCAATAACATGAACCAACATGTACCATGCATCAACCATGCATCAACCTTGACTCATCAAGATATACCAACATCATCAACTATACACCTCATGTTTGTGCCAAATAATCAACTACTTGTCTCAACCATGTACCCAACATGTACCTCAACCATATACCAAAGACATACACCAATATAACCATCAAACGTTATCTAACAATTCATCACTCTATCCATAAACCAAATACCATAAACCCTTACATCAATCCATGTGCCACAACCTCACTGTTATGTAGCCTCAATCTAAACCAACAACTTCAGCAACACATCACAACCAAAAGACGAATACCCATATTCCAAATACCAACAACAAAATACCAATTGTATCCCTTAACAAATCTGATATATGCAACAATATTGAACATCCAATACCATCTCAAGAGCTAAACCCTATCTCACAAAACATACATGAACAAGATGTGCCATATCTCTCATAAATAGACCCCAACCATGTTGCTACCACAATTTTTCTACCGCACTTTTTTTGTCGCGATTTTTCTGCCGCACTTTTTCTGCCACAATTTTTCTACCGTGATTTTTTTACCACACTTTTTCTGCCGTGATTTTTCTTCCATGATTTTTTTGTCACGATTTTTCTATCACACTTTTTCTGCCGCACTTTTTCTACCGCGATTTTTCTGCCACTATTTTTCTATCGCACTTTTTCTGCCGCACTTTTTCTATCGTAGTTTTCTTGCTGCAAATTTTCTCTATCTATAATACCTGCCCAAATAACCTTTCACAAAAATAGATATTCAATGATATTCAAGTGTGATTAAATGAGAGAGTTTTGCCTCTTATTTATACTTTCATGTAGCATTACAATTTCCTTATTTTAGGGAGTTCTCCATTTACTTTATTATTTAAATAATTTATTTTGAAAACACTTGACTTTTGGGGGCTTCTATATGACTCATGAGGGTTCTTCAACTTCAAATGGCCATATCTCTCTAACCGTGAGGATTTATGTGACGTTCCACATACCACCGGAAATGGCATGACAAGAACTATCCATCTAAGATAGTTTCACTGACAAATTCACTGACCTTCATCTCATTATTCCACAATTAAGCATGGGTTCTCTAACCATACTTCCAGGATAAGTCAATCCACAAAGTGTCTTCCTATGAGGGATTTCACCATAAGGGGACCACTTTGGAGTTCATCCATTTGTAGTTCTTATCAACCATGACAAGACAATAATCAGTCATCTTTACATCAAACAAGCTTGGCTCCATTACCCAAACCTTTGTTCTATTGAGATTTTTTCAAGGGTTGACATCAATGACAACCAACCTTAATCAACACCAATTATAAATCCGAGTTCCTCTTTAAAAGCACCCAATTTCACTACAAGGAGAATATCTTGTAGCATATTTTTTTACAGAACCTCCCTGAAAAACTTATCCCTTCTTTGTTTTTAGCGGAGGTTGTTAGCAAAGGTGCACAGGAAGAGGTTTTGGTGAACTTTTTTTAGTGGTGTGCCTGTAAGGTACAAATACACGGTTGCACACACAATACAAATTCCTAGATGCTTCAATATTAAGGTGCACCGTTATCCGATAAAAACAAAAAAAATATAGCGAAGGCAAGCGTCTGGAGGTATTAGAAGAAGTTTTTTTCTCAAATGTTTTTGTTGTATTATGGTGCATTTATGCTCACATAAACATAACACCCTGATGCATACAATTGTTGGATGTGTTAGCAATCAGTCAATTTTTCCTGGCTGATAGACAAATGAAAAAGGTAATTGTTTCAACTAGCTTTAGAGCTGGGCACTAGCCTGCTCAGCTCAGAGAGGGCTCTCGCATGTCACTTGATATTTCTTTGGCAATAAGTGGCTAGCTTTAGTTTGTTTTGGGGGTTTTTTATAAAGTATCTAGCAAGGAAGGGGAGCGTCACTTAGGGCTATGGGGTCGAAATTCTAAAAGTGAATGAAAACAATCACTGGACGGTAGAAATCTCCAGAGGATAAAGGCTAAATGGGGCAATGAATCTGAGTTGTAAATTGAATTTAATCAAAGTGTAAGAAGAAGGGGAAAACAAATAACTTCATCAGAGTATTATTGAAATTAATTCTAAATTAGTTAGGAAGAAAATTACACAGTTTAAATTGTTTAATCTGAGAGCATCAAGAGATGAATTCTGAGCTTTTAACTATCAAATTCAAACAGAAGAAAGTGAAAATGGAATTAAAGAACACAGGAAATACATACAATGAGAGGAGACAAAGCTCATATCACCACCATTAGAATATTTTCATAGATACTTCAAAATATTCTTCATATGTATTCAATTCAGATCGAACATTAATACATTTAGAACTCTTAACATTTATACAAACAGTGAGTCCTTTCATTTCCAAATTGGTTACAAATAAAGAAACGTTTTGTTTGGGAACCGTTTACAATAAAAAACATGCTTCACAATGCCACCTTTAATTCTCAAACCGTAATAGCTATGTAAAATGTGAGAACATTTTTTTTAGATAAGATAATTGTGAAGAAAAACCTCTCTGGGTTTCTCCAAATTCATTTGCAACTGGTCGAAAAATGTGCTGCAAAAACATGTCTCGAACATGAAATCATGAAAACTGAAAAATAGGGTTCAAATATTTCTTCTAATATCCCAATCC
>SNQJ01S0014404.1:142848-165647 GCA_010110895.2 Picea sitchensis | reverse complement strand
GACGTTTTAGGAATTGACCAACGCCCGATTTCACTATGGAGCTCATGAAAAATTGTTGTTATTTTAACAATGCTTATTTTTTTCTTTACACTTGTCAAAACAGAGAGATAATTTTGATCTTCTATATTATGGTTGATTACCTCCTTATAATACCTTAGTTTTCTTTTTTCCTCTAACTCTTGATCACACCACATTTTCTCCTTAAATTTTGATTTAATAATATCTTTATTCTGCAAAATGATTTCTTCCATGATTCCCCAATGACTTAGCCAAGACTGGGCATCTTTATGCCATCCCTGCTTGAGTTGAAGGTAGTTATGGTTGGAGTTCAAAGCAATTTTAGGAAATCTCTTGTCTTCCATGTTGTTTAACTTGTTCTTATACATTAGGTATCTAGTCATAGTCGTGCTCTCAATGGGGGAAAGGTTTGCCTCTAAGAGGAGGATACGATACAAGACATGTTTCCTTTAAGTTTGAGATTATAGGTTATAAAATTCTTTTGGATTTTCTCTATCTTTCTCCATGATTATCGAGAGATACTACATCATCAAACATTGCATCCATAAATAATAACAGTCTAGTAACAAGAGTCTAAAAGATAAGTTTTTTCTTATCCCATATCCAAAGATCGATTGATTTACAATTGTTTTCAAGCCCATAATAAACTTTCCATCTTCCATTTATCATTTTCTCAATGCTATAATTCCAGTTGAACTTGTGGTGAATATTGATTCCAAGATATTTGTATGAAGTCACTTCCTCCAAGTTGTTGGTGTTGTCATATACAAAAGTATCATATGTGATCTTATTGGATTTAATGATCATGACTTTTGTTTTGTCAGGCAGTCATACCCATATTGGAGAAAAAATCCTTGAGGATTCTTAGTTTCTCTCCAAGATCATGGGGACTCCTTGCCATAAGAACGATATCATCAACATAAAGAAGAATATTGATGACTATACCAATGAGAATTGGGCCGACACGACCTTCTTCTTCCAAACACTCTTCTAACTTGTCAATGTATATGCAAAAAAGGATAGGGGACAAGGGACAACCTTGCTTGAATCCAATATTGCAGTTGATTTCTTTCGACCATTCCTCAGTGTTCTTAAACTTGGAAATAACGTTCTCATACAACCTTATAGCAATGACCCTCAACTCAAAAGGCACTTTTATCTCTTCCAACCTATACCAAAGATTTTTCCTAGGAACTATGTCAAAATTGTTTCTAAAGTAAACAAAACAACACAAAAGGTTGGTTTTAGTATTGCGGAACTCCTCTAAAGTTATCCTAAGGGTAACAAGATGGTCCACAATTGAATGATATCTCCTAAATCCGGCCTAGCCTTTAGCTCTTTTACCATGACTTTCTAGCCAAAGAATAATCTTTTTTTTCCAAAATAATTCCATATAGCTTGGCTAAAATCTGGCTAATCATAATGGTCTTATAATTAGAGGGAATGTTTTTATCCCCATTTTTAAAAATAGGTACAATGATGCTTTGTATCCAGGGTTTAGGGAAGCCCTACTTGATTGCTAAATTGAAGAGCTTGTGTATGTGAGGGATGAGGATAGGCCCTCTGATTTTAAAAATTCCAGCTTGGTAGCCTTCAATGTCCTTAGCTTTCCCATTTGCAAGTCGCTTAACCCTGAACTCAATCTCATCCAAAGAAAAAACTTCATCCTCTGTAGGAACAATATGAATGGTGTTCATAGCATTAGGGAACTCGTAAAGACTTTTAAGGTAGGAATTTCAGTCCCTTAAGGGAATCATATTATTTTCTTTAGTATTATGAAATAAAATTTGCCTCCGTAACTTCTTAGGATCAAGCTTAGATATGTGTAAAAGTCGCTCTTGCCTTTTATTTATATAGTACCTTCTTATCCTATTAATTAGGTATTTGTACGTATCGATATTATCGAGTTTGATGGACTCATTAGAAACATCCCTAATAACTTTCCTAATAAATTTACATTCTTTATCATACTAAAAATTGGTTATTCTATTCTTAAAAAAAAAACTTGTTAACAAAAATAGAAAAAGTAATTATAAAATTATATATTCTATTTGTTATGCATATTTATGAATTTTTTTTAAAGGAATACATAATAATTTTTTTACAACTTTAAGAAGAAATGTAAAAACCTACACACTTTGGTATTTTTACTTGTTAAATCTATTTAACCTATTCATTTTAATTTAAATTTAAATTAAAATATTGTTTAATAAGATTAACATATTTTGCATATACAATTTAAAAACGAAATTATAGTCAACTTTGTCGCAACTTGTTTGATTAATATGTATTACCCTATAAGAACTTGTAAACACCGTGAAGAAAATGGTCCAATTTAACTTGCTTAAGTTATTGAAAGTGTTTTTATGAATGGAGTTTATATGATTAAACATGTTTCAAGTTAAAATAGTTTGAATACTTTTTAAAATATTTTTTAAACAATTTTTAATTAGTATTTACATAATTATGTTAGTTGAATGGGTTTAAAGGTATTTTAAATTTTTTTAATTATTATTAATTGTATTAGTATATTTTTAGAGGGGGTAGGGTATGTATATTTTCGTAGATTTTACTAGTCAAATCGCTAGACAGAAGGGGTCCCTTGTCCCACAAACAAAGAGATCTCATACACCAATTTGGTATACTAACTTGGTCGTGACTTTAAAAATAGATTATTATTATTATAAAAGTGAATATATATATATACTATTTTTTTTTTCAACTCTGTTATAATAACTTGAAAAAAAATCTTCAATCGAAATTATAATTACCTTTCACTTCTTCTTCATAATTATAATTACCTTTCACTTCTTCTTCCTAGATTACATATTAAATTTTATATTCTAAATTTAAATTAACTTCGATTAGATATACACATATAGTTTCAAATTAACTTTGGTTGGATTCTAAGATATAGCTATTTCACTCTTTAGAAAGAAAGAAAAAAAAAAAACTAAGTAATAAATATTATATTAAAAGGTGTTGTAACAAAGCTAAAAAGTGAGCAATAGAAATATTATTTTGGAAATCTTCCAAAAACAACTTTCATAATTTATAGAGCACATTTCTATAGTTTTTTATTTTCATTATTACATATTAATTGTCTTTATAAGTGTACATCTTAACAAAAAAAACTCTTAATAGTTTAATTATTTTAAAAATATAATATTTTAATAGAAGATATAATGGTTGAGTGCTTTTTGTTGACCTACAATGGATGGAGGAGAATTTTGTTGTCTGGTATTCATTTCATCTTTTAGCTAGTGCACAATTTCTTCTTTCTTAAGATTTGCATGGGATGAATTAATAGACATTTTTTTATTTGAGGCTTTGGAATGTGTGTCCTTATTCCTTAAGATTTGCATGGGATGAATTAATAGACATTTTTTTATTTGAGGATTTGGAATGTGTCTTTACTGAGATTTACAACCATATTCTGAATCATGTTGCATTTTGCGTCTAATGTGTTGATTTTTTGCTTTTGTTGAACCAAGACTCTCATTATTGTGGCATTTTGAGAGGTGCATATATGCTCGTTTTCATGCACCTTAGAAGTCACTGAAAAAATGGAGGATCTATTACATGAATTAGATCTTCATGTCTATGGAGAGCCCTTTGAATCTATTGAGTTTCTTTGTGGCCCATACTTTTAAAATCTAGAACAAAGATGTTTATGTATGTCAAATTCAAAGCAAAGCCATTGTATCATGAAAAATTTCCTTCTACTTCAATGTGCCTATCATTCATCAAAAGCACCAATATGGTTGCGATAATACAACATTTTCAGGGAACTTGTTCCCACTTTTAAAATTCTAAAAACCCTTTCCCCACCTTTAGATTTGCACATTAAACAAAAACTCGGAAAGAGGGAAGCTGAAACCTTATACCATAAATAAACACAGAAAAATGATGCACTAGGTCCTAGAGACTAAAATCCTCTTGCATTCCAAATAAAACTACATCCAATTACTGATATAGATTCCAAAGGTGAAAACCCAAGCAATAACCAAATACCAATGCACACATATATCACTCCATTGATACCATACATAGACTAAATCCTTTAAGCGAGGTTTAATCATTCATGGGCTAGGATAAAAGCTTACCATATGAGATCTTAGTTGGTTCTTGAACATCCTACAAATCCGTGTTCTCCTCAATATCCCACCTTGCAAACATAATGTCACAATGCAAAATACAAAAACCAGGACATACCTTATTTCTAACATGTGAGGGAGATGGGAAGTCGTCCTTTCATACACCATCACAACACTTGAGATCTGAGCTTTGAATTGGTAATTTATGAGTTAATAAATGAAAAAGGGATGTGGCATTCAATTGAACCTTCATATCATTAAGGAACTACGCAAAAGTGTTGTCCTCCATTTTTTCAAAACCCCTTTGGGATTAAGGTGGCTTCATTAGTCAAAAGGTCCGCTTGTGTATTGCATTATCTTGTAACATGAAAATATAAGACCAAATGCATGTCAAAACCTCTTTGTTAATTTGAATAATAATATGAGATAGCTTGTTGTCATATGGATTTAGATTCATAACCATCATTTTGATAACAACACTCAACCTTCGATCACATTCAACAATATGATATTAATTTCAAATACAAAGAATATACTATATATATATATATATATATATATATATATATATATAGAGTTTTGCTTGATTATATATAATGGATATGCCAGTCCCATGCAAGAATCACTTCCACTTTTCCATTAAATTTTAAACAAAACAATTTTTTTCACATCCTCCGCAAATTTCTCTACCCAAATTTGTGTAAAATCACTTCTAATTTTTCAAAAAAATTCAAACAAAACAATTTTTTTTCACATCCTCCTCAAATTTGTAAATTGGTGTCAAAATCTTTTTAATAATATGGAAAATCAAACTTCTTTCACCACTTAAACACATACCAAGACTCTACACTTTATAAACTATAAATAATAAAAAGTTAAAATCGAGACAAATTTGTGCCAAAGTCTATAAACTATAAATAATAAAAAATTAAAATCGAGACAAATTTGTGCCAAAGTCTATAAACTATAAATAATAAAAAATTAAAATCGAGACAAATTTGTGTCAAAGTCTTTTTAATAATATGGAAAATCAAACTTCTTTCCCCACTTAAACACATACCAAGACTCTACACTTTATAAACTATAAATAATATAAAATTAAAATCCAAATGTATAAAAACATTGATCTTTTACAAAATGTTACCGAATCTTGATATTTTAAAAGGTGTGTACTGAAAGATACGTAAATTGGATGAAAACAAGTAATTTTCAATGATAACTATTTTATTTTTACTAGATGTATATGGGTTAGTTATGTATTATTTACATGACCAGTTTACAAGATATTGTTTACATAAAAAATTTACCAATATCAATTTAATAAGTGTTGTATGGCAACGTAGTTTTTGTCGAGTTGAATTGGGAATAAATGCAGAGGGATGGGGAAAAAGTAGCGGGGTAGATGGAAATTGCAGCGCAGATGTGGCAAGCAGCATGAAGGATAGGTGGTATCCATGCAAGAAATTACATGTGTCCTCTAGAGTCCCATTTTTTTTGAAACTATATAAATCATTTTGTTATGTTCGAAATTTTTGTTATTTCCAGTAGTCCTACTTTGCATGTTTTATATCTTCAATGTTTTATCTGTCCAATGTATATTTTGAACTGGTTAGAGTTAAGTAAAATTTCCATAGAGTTGTCTGTATATGTGCCAAGACAAAAAAAAAGTTATATGCATAGCAGTAGAAAAAGATATTCATGAGAAAAAGATAATTCAAATTAAATAAACACAATTTCTTGACATTCAGCGTAGTTGAAGATAATAATTTAGGAGCACATAAATATAAAAGGAGATAAAAAATAGTGTTATTTGGAATATATCAAAAAACAATAGTGTATTACATATTGCTGAAAATTTAAATGTGTTTGTCATATAGACTGCCATTGGGGCTCCGATGGACCCAGCATAAAAATATATGCATGAGAAAAAGACAATTCAAATCAAATAAACAGAATGTCTTGGCATTCAGCATAGTTGAAGATAAAAATTTAGGAGCACATAAATATAAAAGGAGATAAAAAATAGTTTTATTTGGAATGTATAAAAAAATAATAGTTTGTTACATATTCCTGAAAATTTAAATGTGTTTGTCATATAGACTGGGATTGGGGCTCCCATGGACCATAAGAGAAATATGTACAAGAAATAGGACTGTGGAAAGAAGAAGTGGGCAACGGTACAGTGTAATACCTGAAAAGAAGAAATTTGAAGGTATCAGTCTCTGGATAGAGATTTCTATTCAAAAAAGGTGGAAAAACTGGATTGATAAACAGAGCAGGATGTGATCAGTATAGACTTACATCGATGGTACATATTAGCCTTTTTGCTATTTGGTTTCCTATGGATTTTTCTGTTGGCTTTCATCGGCGACCCGCTTCAACTCCGTTTCGACGAATTCTTCAATGTAGCTTCTCAAGGGGGCGATGTTGATGTCATTTCGGATTTTTATGTTGAAAAATTCCTTTTCTAATTCGCTTCGATCAATAGAAAGATTACGCAGAGCCTGATCAATGTCTTGATTCTGTACCAAATAGCCGACTATCCAGTTGGCCACGTCATCTTCACCATATTCAAGAATGTTGTAATTTTTTTCTAAAGACAACGCCTTAAAAATATGAACTTGTTTATCAAAGGCTTGCTTGGTTAACGTCAATGAGTTGACGATTAACTTGGGGTCTTGGAACTCGTTGTTCCTTCCAGATAAGTCTATTTTGGTCAACTTTGTGAATAATGTTTCTTTCTTTGATATGGCTTGCTCACATGATTGGACGATGAGATACAAGTTCTTCACCTTCTCTTTCCAGCATGCTTCTAATTGAGTGATCTAGATTCTGGAGGGGAGATCATGTTGTCTTCTTGTCATGTCTGCCATATTGTTGACATGAAAGTCAAAAGGCACGACTGTGTCCAAATAGAAACTTTCTTCATTTTTTAAATCCATCTGCAGATGTTCGAGCAAGTTGTGTGCCCTCGTTCCTAAGGAAGCCATAGTTTGTGATGTTTCCCAGGCCTCAGTAATCACTTCCATTCTTTTCTTAATATTGTTCTCTACATATCCTCTACACGATGCGAGGAGGTTGGAGGATCCTTTTAACTTGGTTGCAGGGGTGGCAGACATGGCTATTGCCAAAGGACTGGGAGGCAATGGCATAGGAATCAAAGCTTCCTCCAATTCCTTGATGTGGTTCTTTAGTCTGGCATTTTCGGCCTCAATGAATCCAATGAAATTATCAAGAGAATCTATGGTTTCTCTGTGAAGTCCAGAGATTTGGGACGGGCGCATGTTCGGAAGATCAACCTCTAAACGAGATTTTCCTTTCTTATTTTTTACATCTCTCTTTTCAATAATTAATTTTTTAGATTCGTTGTCAAAAGCAGCGCTCTGGAATACGAAGGATTCATCTTCGTCAAAAATTCTGGTATCAACTATGTCCATTGGGAAAATATGATGGATCGTGTCTCCCGGCTAATCAAGGTTGCAGAAAATGCTATCCAGATCAGTGTCAAGTTCCATGTTCTCACTCCCAATTTCGGGCTCTTCCGCCTGCCCTACAAATTTTTTTCTCTTCTTCTCCACTAGAAGCTTGTGAGAACTATCAATTTTAGGATGAGGAGGGTTGTTGTCTCCTCCTCTGTTTGAAGAAATTTGGGTTGCTTTGTTACTTTGGTAGGTCGTTGGAGCGATGCTTTGCTACTGTGGTAGTTCTAGTCCGCACGCTCGAAGATGTTCATTGTATGTCCACAAAACTGTTGTCAAGATGGTGCAATTAGTTTATGAGAACGTGTGTTTGCTCCAGACGATGCTTGAAATGAATAATTGGAGGGGATAATATAACCCCCCGAAAATATTGGTTCAATGCGTGTGAATGGGAAATCTCCTCGAGTTCTTCTCTGATTAATGACAATCTCTATGCGTGTTGGATAATGAGCTATTAAAAGTAAAGCTTAATTATTGCATACTTAGAAGTGCAAAGGTGGTAGGTACGACGAAGAACAATTAAGGATTGGAGGTTTCGTGAACGAGCCAAGCAGATGACGTGCGAACGACATTCCATGGTATTTGAAAATAAACTCTTGGAAGGGATAACATAACCCTCCGCAAATATTGGTTTAATGTGTATTAATTGCAGATCTTTTCAAGCCTTTTGCTCATCAATGACAATTTATACGGTTCCTGCATGATGAGTTGTTAGCATTAAAGATTACTAATTGCATATTTAGAAACAATACCTTATATATATATATAAACATTTTTTTATTATAAACCAGTGCGAAGGCGATGGAGACGGGTAAGAGCAAGCAAGGAATGGCCAAGTATGAAAAGCGATCAAACAGGCTTCAAAATAGGTTTACAGGAGATAATGAGGAGAGGTGAGTGTCCAATGGTCAAATTGTGTGACTCGGGATGTTTGACTGCAAAACACATCAAACGGAAGACGACATGATGGTGCAGTTCAACGGATGGTTTGTATATTTGCGGAATTTCGGGAAAGTGGCTAAGTATGGAATAGGGAAACGGTCAATCGGGCTCATTTTCGGAATTAGGGATTGAAGACTTTGTGAATGGGCCAACCCGAGGTCCCGCGAATGACATTCCATGGTGTTTGAAATTAACGCTCAGAAAGGATAATATAACCTTCCAGAAATATTGGTTTAATGAGTATTAATGGGAGATCTCAACAAATCTTGGTTTAGCATTAAATAATCTTTTTTATTATAGATAAGACTCTTTTATTATAAACAAGTGCAAGAAAGGAATGGCCAAGTCTGAAAAGCGGTCACAGAGGTTTCAAAATAGGGTTACAGAGGATTCTCAGTAGATGTGAGGGCCAATGGTCAAATTGTACATCTTGGATTAACTGCAAAATGCGTAAAAGGGAAGAGTGCAAGCAAGGAATGGCCAAGTATGAAAAGCGGTCGGACGGGTTTCAAAATAGGGTTAAAGGGGATTGTTAGTAGAGGTGAAGGTCGAAGTTCAAATTGTATGTATCGGAATTTTTTACTACAAAATGCGTAAAAGAGAAGAGTGCATGGTGGGGCGGTCCAACGGCCAGTTCGTATATTTGAGGAATTGCGGGTGTTGTTTGCATGTCACAGAACAATGGAAGGATAATCTTTAGTCTTCCTGTCCAGGAACTCGCAATCGAAAAAGTGGCCAAGTATGGAATAGGGAAATGGTCGTTCGGACTTGGTTGGAAAGAAATGTGAACGTGGCAGGCAGAATAAACAACGATTAGGAATTCGATATTTCATGAACCCGCCAACTCGACAATCCGCGAAAGAGATTCAGACAAGTGGAGAAGTGTGAAAATAAGATGGATGGGCTTCAAAAATGGGGTGACAGTAGTTCGACAAGAGACGTGAGGACCCGGCGGTCAAATTGTAGCTCTCGAAACTTCCAAGTGCAAACTGTGTAATGGGGAAGAGGGTATGATGTGACAGTATGGTTTTAAATTTGTATATCGCGGAATTCTGGGTGCTCTTTGGAGGTCACAGAACAATGGAAGTGCACCCTAGAGCCCGCCTCCCTGGGAATCCACGATCATAAATGTGGCTAGGTATGGAATGGGGAAGCGATTGGTCAGAGTCGCCATATAAAAGCATGAGTGAAAATGTGAAGCCACGAGGGAAAAGAGAAACGAGAATTTGGTTAAGTATAGAAAAGGGAAAAGAACGACTAATATATTCAAATCTATAATAGATATCCCATTTCCTTGAAATATCTTTTAGGCATGTTTCTGGAGAAGTTGTAAACTTATTGCATATACTTGGAAAGAAGTGTGAAGGTAGTGGGTACAAGAAAAAGTGACTAGGAATTGGAAATTGTTTGAACCCGCCAACTCGACGATCCGCGAAAGAGATTCCAAGAAATGGAAAAGTGTGGAAAGCGGTTGGACAGTCTTCAAAATAGGGTGACAAGGGTTCCCGATGAGACGTGAGGCCCTTATGGTCAAATTGTATGTATCGCAACTTTTGAGTGCAAAATGTGTAACACGGAAGAGGGGATGATTTGGGATTTCAGAAGTGAATTTGTACATAGCGGAAGTCGGGGTGTTGTTTGTAGGTCAAGGAATACTGGAACTGCAATCCGCCTGTCCGGGAACCCACAAGCAAAAAAATTGGTTGAGTATGCAATAGGGAAACGATATTCAAATTATACCTAGTATATTGATATTTGTAATAGATATCCCATTACCTGGTAGGATATTCTCTACATGTTTTTGGATAAATTGTCTACAAACAGTTACTATGATTGTCTCCTAGAGGCATGGTGAGTTGTAAGGATTAAAGCTCAGTTATTGCATAGTTGGAAAGAAGTGTGAAGGTGACGAGCACAAGAAACAACGACTAGGAATTGGAGGTGCGAAAGAGATTCCAAGAAATGACCAAGTATGGAAAGCAGACGAACGGGGTTGAAAATTTGGTGACAATAGTTTCCCAGTAGACGTGAGGACCCGAAGGTCAAATTGTAGGTCTTAGAACTTTTGAGTGCAAACTGTGTATCATGGAAGAGGGTACGATGTAGGAGTCTGACAGTGAATTTGTGTATCGCGAAAGTTTCAGTGTTGTTTGCAGGTCACGGAACAATGGAAGTGCAATGTAGAGCACACCTCTCCGGAAATCCATGATATGAAAAGTTGCTAGCTATGGAATGGGAAGCGGGTGGTTGGATTCGGGATATAAAAGCACGAGTGCAAACATTTTCGAAAAAAGGGCTAAATAACTAGAAAGAGAAAGTAAAGGGGAAAAGCAAACGAGAATTTGGTTAAGTATAGAAGAGGGAAAGGAAGGGATAATATATTAAAATATGTGTATCATGGAAGACTTTTGAGTGCAAACTGTGTATCAGGGAAGAGGGTATGATGTGGGTGTCCGACAGTGAATTTGTATATCGTGGAAGTCTGGGTGTTGTTTGCAGGTCACGGAACAATGGAAGTGCAATGTAGAGCACGCCTGCTCGGAAATCCGCGATCTGAAAAGTTGCTAGGTATGGAATGGAAAGCGATCGGTTGGAGTCGGGATATAAAAGCACGAGTGAAAATGTGAGCCCATGAACCCGCCAACCCACGCAGGTACACATTTTTGAAAACACGGCTAAATAACCAAAAAGAGAAAGTAAAGGGGAAAACAAATGGGAATTTGGTTAAGTATAGAAGAGGGAAAGGAAGGGCTAATATATTAAAATCTGTAATAGATATTCCATTTCCTGGCAAGATCTTTTCTGTATGTTTCTGGATCTACCAGCATTAAAGTTCAGTTATTGCATACTTGAAAGAAGTGCAAAGGTGGTGGGCACAGGAAACAACGATATGGAAATTGAATATTTCATGAACCGACCAACCCGACGATCCGCGAAAGAGATTTAGACAAATGGTGAAGTATGGAAAGCGGATAGACAGGCTTCAAAATGGGGTGACAATAGTTCCACGGGAGATGTGAGGACCCGACGGTGAAATTGTAGCTCTCGAAAATTTTGAGAGAAAATTGTCTAACGGGGCAGAGGGTACGATGTGATAGTCCGGTTGTAAATTTGTATATTGTGGAAGTATGGGTGCTCTTTGTAGGTCACAGAACAATGGAAGTGAAATCTAGAACCCGTCTTCCTAGGAATCCGCGATCGAAAATGTGGCTAGGTATGGAATGGGGAAGTGGTCGGTCAGAGTTGCGATATGAAAGAACGAGTGAAAATTTGAAGGCATGAATCTGCCAACCCGTGCAGCTAGATATTTTCGATAAAACGACCAAGTAACAAGGAGAAAGTAGAGGGAAAAGAGAAACGAGAATTTGGTTAAGTATAGAAGAGGGAAAATAAGGCCTAATATATTCAAATATGGAATAGATATCCCATTTGCTGGCAAGATGTTTTTTGTATGTTTTTGGAGTTGTATACTTATTGCATATACCTTGAAAGCCACATTGCAAAACCATCATTTTCTAGTCCAATATTTTATCCACTTACTCATTTTCTATTGTGCGTTTACCATTAAAAAGGTTGTGAGCAAATGCTTTGTTGAAGATTAGTTTTTATCGCAACTTGTGGCAGTGATTGTGCTCTTGATACATTCTTGGATGACTTTGACATATTAACTTACGCGAACACGGGACCAGTCAACCCACGAGCAATCCAGGAGCCCAAGAAAGTCAAGTCCAAGTTTAAAGGGATTTTGTTTATATATATTTAAAATGCATTAATATTAATGTATCTTAATAGATTATTTGTGGTCTAAATGTAAACCATGTTCGAATTTGAATGGTGTTTTGGGCTCGCATTTTTTTCTCAAACCCAGAAGCAATAGAGAAAAAAAATATATGACTTTTCATTTCGTATATCGAAGAATATTCTGAAATATAGGAAGTTGTAATATATGCACATTATAGAACATGAACATGTACAAGAGAATGAGTTAATTTTAAGAAGAAATACAAATTTGAAATAACAAAACCAAACATTGAAGATCACCATAGAACAACGTCAAATATTTTTATTTAGATAAACTGGGTCACATAATGCAATTGAGAATACTGCCCCAAAAATAGTTGTTTTCGAATTTGTAAAAATATATATAGTTCATTACATATTCCGTGAAATAAAAATGTGTTTGAAATAATGCCTGGGATTGGGACTGTTGCCGTCTACAAAGAAAAGATGTACAAGAATGAAGTTTGTAAAAAGAAGAAATTTGGCGATGGAAACAACAAGACCCAACAAGAAGAAAAAAAGAATTGTCAGTCCTTGGTTAAAATTTTGTTAGTGTAAGTGGATGAAGACAAAAAAAATGTGATCAGTATAAACTTACTATGATGGTGTCCCATGCCTTTTCATTTGCTTGTTGATGTCCTTTTATGGTTTTCCTCGGTTTTGAGCTTCATTGGTTACCTGGTCGACAATCTTTTTGAACCATTCTTTGATGTAGCTCCTCATGGGAGCTACGTTGATTTCATGCCGATTTTTTGTATCGAACAATTCACTTTCCAAGTCCCTTAGATCAATAGATAGGTTGTGCAATGCTTCTTGAATATCTTGGTTTTTAATCGCATAACCGACTAGCCAGGTTTTCACATCATTTTCACCATATTCAAGAATGTCATAGAAATTTTCAAATGACAGATTTTTATAGATATGAACTTGATCATCAAATGCTTGGTTGGTTAAAAACAACGAGTTGAATATCAATTTAGGGTCCTGGACTTCATTGGTGCTAGCAGCTAGATCTATCTCAATTAGCTTCTTGAATAGTTTGTCTCTTCTAGATATGGCTTGGGAACATGCTTGAATGAAATCATTGAGGTTCTTTAGCTTTTCTTTCCAGCATGCGTTTAGTTGGTCTATTCGATCCAGGGAAGGGAGATCCTCTTGTCTTATTCTGAATTCCATCATACTAGTACCCTTAACACCAAATGGTAGAACTGCATCGAGGTAGAAACCTTGCTCGTTCTTGAGATATGCTTACAGATACTCATGAAAAGAATGCGCTCTTGTTCCAAAAGAGACCATATTATTTGACATCTCCCTAGCCTCTGTTATTAATTATATTATTCTGTTTATATTGTTTTCCACATAGCCTCGGTCCGATGTGAGAAGTCTTCTTGATCCTTTTAACTTTGCCGCAGGTGCGGTGGGCCCGACCATTGCCAAAGGAGTAGCAAACAGTGGAAGAGGCATTAGAGTTGCCTCCAATTATTTGATTCGCTCCTTTAACACGACGTTTTCCATTTCAAGGTCGTTAATAGAGTTGTCTAGAGCATCTCCAGTTACTCAATGTATCTAGGAGATCTAGGAAGGGTGCATGTTCTATAGGTTGATCTCTAAACGAGATTTCCCTTTCTTATTCTTTACATATTTCTTTTCAATAATCAATTTTTTGGATTCGTTGTAAAAAACAACGCTCTGAAATGCAAAAGACTCTTCTTCATCCAATGTATCTATGCCAATTATTTCCATCCCAGGATTGTGAGGAGCAGTGCTCTCTAGTTGGTTGTCATTGGAGAACACTTTGTCAATGTCAATTTCTAGTTCCATATCTTCGAGGGAGAGATCGTGGATATCAATTTCTCTTCTTGGTACCTCTTGTTCTTGGACTATTGTTTTCCTTTTTTTTATCACAGGAAGTTTGTGACAACTTTCAATTTTGTCGATGGGAGGGTTCTTATCTCCTCCTCCACCTGAAGAACTATGTGTGACTCTGTTACTTGGGTAGGTCGTTGGAGTACTACGTCAAGATGTTGTGGTCTTGGGTGTGGCGGTCGAGGATTGGCCACTTTTTTCACCTAGGCCTTTTCCTTTTTGCTTGGGCGAGTCATTGGTACTAGCACCAAGTTCATTCAGTATAGTGTCAGTGAAATAACTATTGAAGTGGTGTCTGGCCATGAAATCCCCAACTTTCCAAGGCAGAGAGATGAATTGACTTTTTCTTTTTTCATGGGAAAAATGCAACCAGTAGATGTACTGCCTTACTATTCCATCGAAAAACATTGTACCAGATATGTGACATGGGTCAAATTCACAGTTCATCTTCTTACACATATATAGTCCAGGGAATGGGTAGAAATTCTCCGCGACGAAAATTAAATAAGATGACATAAATAATTTCTTCTGCCTTCTATATTGCAATAACTAGGAAGAGATTTCAATGGAAATCAACTTGCGGCAATGGAAGATGGCTTCCTCCTTGACCGTAAAATATAAAATATACATAATCATCCAAGAGATGATGGTTTCACTTTCTTTTCTTGTTTTCCTCATGAAAATCCATGGAATTTGCTGAAAAAGGTTTTTAAATTCACTAACCTGTATTATGGCTATGTCTCGGGGAGCGCCCATTGGGTTCTGTAAGAACTTTGGCAAGAGGTCCAATTCATTACCATGCTTCTTTAAGAACTATCTGCAATTATTGTCCTTGAAAGTAGTCGTTGGGTCGGGAAGTGTTAACATATTTCGAAATACTTGAGGGGATAGGGAAACTTGGGAATGGTTGCCCATCTGGATAATCTGCTAGTTCGGAATATAGTTATTGGCGCATCACGTGACCAACTCCTTAAAGTAAAAATATTTGGGGACAGAAGTTGTCGCTGCAATTTCATATGTCGAGATAACTTTCTTTTGGGCAGAAGGGGATGAGTAGTAGTCATAAGCTATGGAGCACTGAAAACTCTGGTAGTCGTGCCCGAAAATATTCAGGGTATTCCACATAAATGTTATCGAGCTGCAACCACAAGTTGATGAGGACGTTCCTTTTCTCCTCACAATAATTAAAATGGACACTGCAACATCATAATATAATCTCCGGTAAATCTTGATTCAATGTGTTTTGATGGGAGATTTCCTCGACCTTTTTTCCTTTTAATGCCAATCTTTTTGATGTGTCTGGTGAGTCGTGACGAATAAAGGCATAATTAATGTGCATTGGGAAGCACACGAAGTCGGTGAGGATGGACGACAATGAAAACTACTTCGGAACTTTTGTGTACCTGGAAGCCCGGCAACCCTCGAATCTGTGAGAACAGGAGCTGAACAATCCACTAAGTATGGAAAGGCGGGGTAAAATTCTTTCAAAAAGTTGAGGTAAGTAACCATTTTTCTGAGCTGCTATTGCATTCTTGCTATGATGATTCCTTAAAAAAACTAAAATAAGAAACTAATCAGATTTCATAATATTCTCCCATTGATGCATTTTAATGGGAGATACCCTCAAGCTTTCTGCGTATTAATGCCAATCTTTTCGAACATCTGTAATGATTTGTCACTAGTAAAATCATATTTAATGTGCATTGGGAAGGGGCAAAGGTGGAAGGGATGGAGGGGAATGAAAAATGCTTTGGTACTTTTTTGAACCTGGGAGTCTGTGGTCAAATTGTAGATCACCCAATTTTTGGATGCAATATGTATACTCCGAACACGAGGCATGAGAGTTCGATAACGCCTACCCGGGAACCCGTAGCCATAAAATTGGCTAAGGAAACGAAAGCAGTCAGTCAGACTTGTGATGTCAAGATATATATGGATATAGAATTTGTGAGTCCACCACCTGGGAACCCACTATCATAAAAATGCGACTAAGTATAGAAGAGGAAAAAAATAAAGGGAGCCAAGAAATTTATGCTCAACAGATGAACACTGTCTAATAATTGTCAAGTGATAGAAATACATCGACTATCTGGATAGATAATTGTCAAGCGATAGAAATACATCGACTATGGGGACAGATAATTGTCAAGCGATAGAAATACATCGACTATGGGGCATGAGAGTTTGGGGCATGGGAGTTCCATAGGGCCTAGCTGGGAACCGACGGGCATGAAATTGGTTAAGTATGGAAACGAACACCAGTCAGTCGGACTCGTGATGTGAAGATATAGATGGATATTGAATTTCTGAGTCCGCAACCCTGGGAACCCACGAGCATAGACATCCAACTATGTATAGAAGCAGAAACGGATAATAGAGGGGAAGAAGAAAAGGGAAAAAGTGGCAAGTATAGAAGAGAAAAAAAAGGGAGTAAAGAACTTTATGCGTGACAGAACAACACTTGATATTAAGTATGGAAAGGCGTTCCGGTCAGACGGAGTTATCATAGGCAGAGTGAGGCTTGCGAGTTCGAGGAGCCCGGGGTCGAATTGTAGATAACCAGAGTTTTGTGTGCAAGATGTATATCCAAACATGGGGCATGGGAATTCAATAATGGCTTTGGGGGAACCCGCGGCCATAAAATTGTCTAAGTGTGGAAACAGACTGCAGTCAGTCAGACGCGTGATGTGGAGATATAGACGGATGTAGAATTTCTCACTCCGCCACCCCGGGAACCCGCGAGCATAAATATGCGACTAAGCATAGAACCAAAAACAAATAATACAGGGAAAGAAGAAAAGGGAAGAACGGGTAAGGATAGAATAGGAAAAATAAAGGGAGAAAAGTATTGTATTCGTGACATAAGAACACTTATTCTGATAATTATCAAGCTATAGAAACACATCAACTATGGGAAAAATATTTTCAGCCATGGAATATAGTTGAAGCTCAACATACCCTGGTTCAAGATAAAAGAAATGTTTATATCTATCTCAAAAAGATATAGACAAAATATATGACTTGGCACATTTATATGCAAGCATTCAGATGGAGTCATCATAGGTAGAGTGAGGCCAGGGGGTTCGAGTCCGGAGTCGAATTGTAGATAACCGAAGTTCCAGGTGAAATATGTATACCGCGAATACGGGGCATGAGAGTTTGATGGCACTTATGCAAGAACCTGCAGCCATAAAATTCACCAAGTATGAAAACGAATGGCGGTTGGTCGGAGTCATGATGTAAAGATATAGATGGACATGGAATTTGTCACTCCACCATCCCGGGAACCCGCGAGCATGGACATGGGATAAGTATAGAACCAAAAACGGATAATAGAGGGGAAGAAGAAAAGGGAGAACATATAACTATAGAAGAGGAAAATGAAAGGAAGCAAAGAACTCTATGGCTCACAGATCAACACTTAGTGTGATAATTATCAAGCGATAGAAACACATCAACTACGGGAAAAACATATAGCTGGACAAATTGGACAACGTATGCAGATCAAAGTTTTTTTTGTAAACATACCTCTTAGTCTCAGGCATACGCAGTGTATTTGTCGTGGCATATTGTACTCCATCCTTGTGCCCAATTACTGTGTTCTTGTTTCAATGTAGCAATACAGAGAATACAATGGACATCAAAGCAAGTTGCTACGCAGGAACACATGAAAACAAAGATGGAGTAAAAATTTATTTATTTGAATATAGCAGCACAAAAAACTAAATTGACATAAAGACAAGTCAATATACAAGAAGATATGGAGTATCCAAGGAAAAAAAATAACAGAGTTGCAAATTAGTGTAACAAATATAGACAGAGTAAATGAAAAACAATTGGATATGGAACACGGGTAGAAATATGCACCTTTGCATGGATTCTTCTAAACTTTTGGTTAAGAGTTCTTTGTTGTGTCCAGTTTTCCAGTTTGTTTCTATGAAAAAAAAACATAAAACAAAGTGGACATGAACATAAGTTGACATGTAAAGAAAAAAGCGAGGAAAATGTACATAGAGTAAATAAAATAGAATAAAAGGAATAGAGTAACAAATAGTGTTAGAAGAATGTACCATTTTTGTTTTTTGTTTTTTTTGTTCATCCATGTTTGCATATATATAATAATTTGTGTAAAAAAAGTTTGTGGCCAAAATCAATTACAAAGCAGGGAAAACTAAGTAGTTGGATAGCGTGGTTTTCTGCAACAAGATAGACATATATGCTTTGAAACATAGAAATATGACTTTGCATATGTTTGATGTATACTTCATATTTCAAGTGAAATACAAATTGTATCGTGATCAGTCTAGTATGTGTACAAACCAGGCAAAACTAGGAAGTTGGATAACTTGGTTTTCTGCAACAAGCTAAACATATATGCTTTGAAACATAGAAATATGATTTTGCAATATGTTTGATGTATCTCTCATAATTCAAGTGCAATACCAATTGTATCATGATCAGACCAGTATGTGTCTAAGATAGAGACGATGTACTGAGAAATGGGCACATTCAACCATACATGGTCAATAAGTGTGTTTGGTACATGCCTTGTGTTGTTCAAAAGAAAGCGGAAACTGTATTTGCACATGTAGTTTTCCAATTCTTTTGTTCTAGCATTATTTTGTAGCATGTCAATATTAAAGTCTCCTACAATGACAATGGTTTCATTCAGATGAAAATGGTCCAATGCATTGGAAAGAAAATTTAGTATGTAAGAGAATGTTGCATGGGGAGTAGCATAGAGATTCAGTATGGCAATTTCTGATCCATTGAAAAATAGTTTTGCAAGCACCATCTCAACATTGTTTTCTTCGAAATGTATATGCTCCAAAATTGTTACATTTTTTTCACCAATATCATCACGCCATGTGTAATGTATCGATATGAAATCGGGATTTGGAAATTGTTTGTTTTGCATTCATAATGCCATGTATGTTTCCTGTAAGCACAGAATATCGAATTGCATTGTGTCATAGTCATTGAGTCATAGTATATCATCCATATGTGCATGTAAGTTGTCTGTGTTAAGTGAGAGAATTGATACAGATGAGTTTGTTTGTATGGATTGGTAATCATACTGCAGATGCCACTTTGTGGTATTCCTGAGGCATTGCATCTCAATATCAACTTTGTGTTTAACTTTGAAGTTATCTTTTGTAAGAGGACTTAGTAAATACAAGGAGTCTATACTTCTGACACGAGACAATGTTGTGTATACAATTCCATGTATTTGAATTCCAAAAGGCTCAAATGCAACATTATCAAGTGTTAGTCCTTGCGATCTGTGGATTGTACGTGCACATGCAAGTTTAATTGGAAACTAATTTTGAATCTTCAGTCGACCTGTCTTTGCTGATGACGATACTGGTTTTGATATTCGCAAGATAGGTGTCCAATCGTTTGCAGTATTTGAATTATATAGATGAGCCAACTTGTTTGCTTGTCGGTGGCCTATATGCGGTTCATGGAACTTAATCCAAAGGACATCAATTTTTTATGTTTTGGTATAGCCTTTGAGTATTCCATCTGCACCATTGACCAAGCCATCCTATGAATCATAGTTGTAGGCATATATTTCAACCAACATGTCTACTTTCAGGACAAGTTGCAAAGGTAAAGTGGTTGTATGTTCATGATGTGGCACATTTCCATGGTTGTCTTCTTCGAGGTCAATTGAATTGATGATGATATCATCACCAGGCATGAGCGATAGCATGAACCTATTATGCATTGCAACATCCCTATTCGTGTAGAACAGGTAAGGGAAGGTTGGGTCTGTTGGTGTAGGTCACATTCACCTCGAATTGATATATGTTAAGTCATCATGGGTTTGGTTGTTTGTCCACATTCTATTCAGAATTGCAACAAATGTTTCATTTGTCTGGCGCATTGTAGTATGCAATTCAAAGCATTTAATATTGTCTTTCCAAAATTCATGTGTCATTGTTTGCATGTTGACCGTAGGTTGTTCAAATATCAAAGAATCTTGGATGGGTTGTGCCTGGTAAAGATCCCCACAGAATATCATGTCAATTTTTCCAAAGTATTTCGTGTGCACATGTTTTATGTTTCTTAGACGATTGTCAATGGAATACAAGAAGCGACTTCCAATCAAAGATGCCTCATCTATGAAGACAAGTTGTTGTTCGTCATAAATCTTAGATAGTGTATCTAACATTTCCTTGCTGAGTGGAAGAAACCGTGGCTTGTTGAAAGGCATAAAAAATGTAGAGTGGATTTTTGTTCCACCTGCATTATATGCATATTTTCCCGTGTATGCAACTATTAGGCCCTTTGATTTCATAGGATCAGAGGAATTGTTTGAATCATAGATTCGTATAAGCATTTGGAATAGTGCTTTTGATGTGAATGTCTTGCCTTTTCTTGCTCTGCCTATAAGGAACAAGTGCACAAGAGTGTGCATGCTCAAGGGTTTTTTAAGCGCAATGTCCATTAGAATTGTTTGTTGTTCTCGATTCAACAGACATCTGATTCTGTGGTATTCATTATTTTCAATAAGGAAATGATGTTTTGTGACTTGAAAACCAAGATTAATAAGTTTTTCAATGTTGCGTGCTCGAGGACGAGGCAAATTTGCTTGCAAGTCATAGGACTCGCAGGGAGTTCTGGTTGTTTTTTGGTTTGTGAATGTCTCATAAAGATTATGAGGGTTTTCTAGTTCATTAACTGCACTTTCTAGATCACCCCATGTTGAATTAACATTGTAAGTAAATCTAGATTCATTGGTTTGCACTATAGTCTTAGAGGCAACATATGCAGCTTCCCATGTAGGGAAGTTATGTTTTAATGTGTTTCCGTTTTCAATGAACGAAACATATAACAATAGTTTTTCTCTACAATATTTTTCATTGTCAGTATGTTTGTTGTATTTGAAAAAACGTATCACATATGGTTTTTTTATTTTTGATATGGGTGCACCATTTTTTTTGTAATGCGATACGAATTCTACTAAGAAGATATGCTTAATAGGAGATGAATGTTGTAGGTAATAATCAATAATAGAGCGACATAGAACATCCTCTGAATTGTCAGGTTCTTGTTCTAGCAAAGTCGATGGTTTAAGCACAAATGTGTGTTTCTCAAGTGGAGATGTGTTTATGAAGCCACATTTTCTTGAACTAAAATTGAGGGGCAGGGAAAGTGAAATGTGGACTTCTTGTTGAGTAGACATTTGTTGAATATTAAGTAATGTATTACCAAGCGTGCGTATCATTTGTATAGCATCAATATGACTTCTTTTCGTATTCTTATGAATGCACTTGTCATAGATTTCTCAACCTTTGTCATATACGAGGTACAATATGATGCTCCAGCATATGCATTGAGGACATATTATGCATCTGTATTTGCATTCCACATAACTGGCATTTCCTTGGAGAAACTGTTGTTCTAGATATGGGAAAGTTTTCATTTAAGGAAAATTGTTGGTTGTTTAAGCGTACATTGTATGGCTTGGATGTACTCATCTTCTGTTAGATTTAGCTCTATCAAAAAGTCATCGAAGCTTATTAACCCATCAAAGTCTCGTTGTTCTAGAAATGTGAACAAGGATCTAGATTTCTCAATGACAACATTGTCCTCTAAATTAAGTGGCTCTATGATTATTGTTGTTCTCATTGGCGGAATGGGGAAGTTGTATCTGCAATGCAAGTTTTTTTCATTTTTTACAACTTTTTGTATGATAATGTCTATGAACTTTGGCAAGTTCTGGATCCAAATGATTTGTGTTGCATGTTATGTATCTATCCACGAACTGTTTGATCTGTGAGTTGTTTTCATAGCCATGGACCGATGCACCCTCTATCCAAAATAGTGTGTGGTCATGCTCACTCTCCCTATTCTGGAATTTAGTCACAAAAAAGTAGTTCGATATTTTTTCAAAAAACGTTTCATCATGGCATATCAATTGTCTCAAAGCATTTATTCTATGTCTATAGTAGCGAGTACATGTAACTAGGTCTTTCCTTATGAGGTAGTCAATGCTATCATTTTCTAGTGTATATGTTTGTTTTTTATGCTTCCTGTTCTTATGCAAGTCAAATACTATAACCACCAATGGATCTTAGCGATGCTCTGCACTTGTAAATGTGATGAAAAATGTTGGCGGTCCCAATTGTCGGATCATTGCAAAAATAGTTTTCTTGTTTTGTTGCAAATAGTCAGGAGAGATGCAAATGTTTTTGAAATCTATGTATCCAATATCAAATTTCAGGATTTTTTCTAGGTTTACTTTGTACTTGACATCTTTGACAAACAAATTTCTTCCTTGTAGCTGGTCTTTTCTTATTCGCACCCACATGCAAGACAACACTTGCTCTATTATTATGCGCATTGTTTTGAAAAAAAAAATTGTTATGTGATAGGAGAAGTTACCACTTGAATGTAGCAGCTCCCATCGAACTATTGTATGATAACTGAATCATTTCGTAATGTCACTAGGACGTAGATCTCCATAGAACAATGTTGGGAAGTTCATTTCTTCAGCAAATTTTTCCTTGAATATTCCAAGTGGAAGTTGCCCCTCAACAAGTGCAATTTCGACAATCTTGTCTTGCAAGTCACGAATGCGTTGTGAATGTTGGACAACTGAGAGGGG
>SNQJ01S0014404.1:121825-142483 GCA_010110895.2 Picea sitchensis | reverse complement strand
CTTTTAATAGTTTAATTATTTTAAAAATATAATATTTTAATAGAAGATATGATGGTTGAGTGCTTTTTGTCGACCTATAATGGATGGAGGAGAATTTTGTTGTCTGGTATTCATTTCATCTTTTAGCTAGTACACAATTTCCTCTTTCTTAAGATTTGCATGGGATGAATTAATAGACATTTTTTTATTTGAGGCTTTGAAATGTGTGTTCTTACTCAAATTTACAACCATGTCATCTTTTAGCTAGTGCACAATTTCCTCTTCTTTAAGATTTGCATGAGATGAATTAATAGACATTTTTTTATTTGAGGATTTGGATTGTGTGTCCTTACTGAGATTTACAACCATATTCTAAATTATGTTGCATTTTGTGTTCAACGTGTTGATTTTTTTGCTTTTGTTGAACCAAGACTCTCATTATTGTGGCATTTTGAGAGGTGCATATATGCTCGTTTTCATGCACCTTAGAAGTTACTGAAAAGATGGAGGAACTATTACATGAATTAGATCTCCATGTCTATGGAGAGCCCTTTGAATCTCTTGAGTTTCTTTGTGGCCCATACTTTTAAAATCTAGAACAAAGATGTTTATGTATGTCAAATTCAAAGCAAAGCCATTGTATCATGAAAATTTTCCTTCTATTTCAATATGCCTATCATTCATCAAAAGCATCAATATGGTTGCGATAATACAAAATTTTCAGGGAACTTGTTCCCACTTTTAAACTTCAAAAAACCCTTTCCCCACCTTTAGATTTGCACATTAAACAAAAACTCGGAGAGAGGGAAGTTGAAACCTTGTACCATAAATAAACACAGAAAAATGATGCACTAGGTCCTAGAGACTAAAATCCTCTTGCATTCCAAATAAAACTACATCCAATTACTGAGATAGATTCCAAAGGTGAAAACCCAAGCAATAACCAAATACCAATGCACACATATATCACTCCATTGATACCATACACAGACTAAATCCTTTAAGCGAGGTTTAATCATTCATGGGCTAGGATAAAAGCTTACCATATGAGATCTTAGTTGGTTCTTGAACATCCTACGAATCCTTGTTCTCCTCAATATCCCACCTTGCAAACATAATGTCACAATGCAAAATACAAAAACCAAGACATACCTTATTTCTAACATGTGAGGGAGATGGGAAGTCGTCCTTTCATACACCATCACAACACTTGAGATCTGAGCTTTGAATTGGTAATTTATGAGTTAATAAATGAAAAAAGGACGTGGCATTCAATTGAACCTTCATATCGTTAAAGAACTACGCAAAGGTGTTGTCCCTCATTTTTTCAAAACCCCTTTGGGATTAAGGTGGCTTCAGTAGTCAAAAGGTCCGCTTGTGTATTGTATTATCTTGTAACATGAAAATATAAGACCAAATGCATGTTGAAACCTCTTTGTTAATTTGAATAATAATATGAGATAGCTTGTTGTCAAATGGATTTAGATTCATAACCATCATTTTGATGACAACACTCAACCTTCTATCACAATCAACAATATGATATTAATTTCAAATACAAGAAATATACCAAAAAAATAATAATAATAATAACATTAAGTTTTGTTTAATTATATATGATGGATATGCCAGTCCCATGCAAAAATCACTTCCACCTTTCCATTAAATTTTAAACAAAACAATTTTTTTCACATCCTCCACAAATTTCTCTACCCAAATTTGTGTAAAATCACTTGTAATTTTCCAAAAAAATTCAAACAAAATAATTTTTTTTCACATCCTCCTCAAATTTGTAAATTGGTGTCAAAATCTTTTTAATAATATGGAAAATCAAACTTATTTCACCACTTAAACACATACCAAGACTCTATACTTTACAAACTATAAATAATAATAAATTAAAATCGAGACAAATTTGTGCCAAAGTCTATAAACTATAAATAATAATAAAATCGAGACAAATTTGTGCCAAAGTCTATAAACTATAAATAATAAAAAATTAAAATCGAGACAAATTTGTGTCAAAGTCTTTTTAATAATATGGAAAATCAAACTTCTTTCCTCACTTAAACACATACCAAGACTCTCCACTTTATAAACTATAAATAATATAAAATTAAAATCCAAATGTATAAAAACATTGATCTTTTACAAAATGTTACCGAGTCTTGATATTTTAAAAGGTGTATACTGAAAGATACGTAAATTGGATGAAAACAAGTAATTTTCAATGATAACTATTTTATTTTTACTATATGTATATGTATATGTGTTAGTTATGTATTATAGGAATAATAATGACTAGTTTACAAGATATTGTTTACATAAATTTTTTACCAATACCAATTTAACAAGTGGTGTATGGCAGCGTAGTTTTTGTCGAGTTGAATTGGGAATAAATGCAAAGGGATGGGGAAAAAGTAGCGGGGGTAGATGGAAATTGCAGCGTAGATGTGGCAAGCAGCATGAAGGACAGGTGGTATCCATGCAAGAAATGACACGTGTCCTCTAGAGTCCCATTTACTTTTTGAAACTATATAAATCATCTTGCTATGTTCGAAATTTTTGTTATTTCCAGTAGTCCTACTTTGCATGTTTTATCTCTTCAATGTTTTATCTGTCCAATGTATATTTTGAACTGGTTAGAGTTAAGTAAAATTTCCATACAGTTGTCTGTATATGTGCCAAGACAAAAAAAAAGGTATATGCATAGCAGCAGAAAAATATATTCATGAGAAAAAGACAATTCAAATTAAATAAACACAATTTCTTGGCATTCAGCATAGTTGAAAATAATAATTTAGGAGCACATAAATATAAAAGGAGATAAAAAATAGTGTTATTTGGAATATATCAAAAAACAATAGTGTATTACATATTGCTGAAAATTTAAATGTGTTTGTCATATAGACTGCCATTAAGGCTCCGGCGGACCCAGCAGAAAAATATATGCATGAGAAAAAGACAATTTGAATCAAATAAACAGAATGTCTTGGCATTCAGCATAGTTGAAGATAAAAATTTAGGAGCACATAAATATAAAATGAGATAAAAAATAGTTTTATTTGGAATGTATCAAAAAATAATAGTGTGTTACATATTCCTGGAAATTTAAATGTGTTTGTCATATAGACTGGGATTGGGGCTCTTGTGGACCATAAGAGAAATATGTACAAGAAATAGGATTGTGGAAAGAAGAAGTGGGCAACGGTACAGTGTAATACCTGAAAAGAAG
Organism: Picea sitchensis; assembly: GCA_010110895.2. Taxonomy (NCBI): domain Eukaryota; kingdom Viridiplantae; phylum Streptophyta; class Pinopsida; order Pinales; family Pinaceae; genus Picea; species Picea sitchensis. Next base: position 139,269 of record SNQJ01S0014404.1, on the reverse strand, counting down.
AAATTTGAAGGTATCAGTCTCTGGATAGAGATTTCTATTAAAAAAAGGTGGAAAAACTGGATTGATAAATAGAGCAGGATGTGATCAGTATAGACTTACATCGATAGTACATATTAGCCTTTTTGCTATTTGGTTTCCTATGGTTTTTCTGTTGGCTTTCGTCAGCGACCCACTTCAACTCCGTTTCGACGAATTCTTCAATGTAGCTTCTCAAGGGGGCGATGTTGATGTCATTTCGGATTTTTATGTTGAAAATTTCCTTTTCTAATTCGCTTAGATCAATAGAAAGATTACGCAAAGCCTGATCAATGTCTTGATTCTGTACCGAATATCCGACTATCCAGTTGGCCACGTCATCTTCACCATATTCAAGAATGATGTAAAAAAAAATTAAAGACAATGCCTTAAAAATATGAACTTGTTTATCGAAGGCTTGCTTGGTTAACGTCAACGATTTGACGATTAACTTGGGGTCTTGGAACTCGTTGTTCCTTCCGGATAAGTCTATTTTGGTCAGCTTTGTGAACAATGTTTCTTTCTTTGATATGGCTTGCTCACATGATTGGACAATGAGATACAAATTCTTCACCTTCTCTTTCCAGCATGCTTCTAATTGAGTGATCTAGCTTTTGGAGGGGAGATCATGTTGTCTTCTTGTCATGTCTGCCATTTTGTTGACATGAAAGTCAAAAGGAACGACTGTGTCCAAATAGAAACTTTCTTCATTTTTTAAATCCGTCTGCAGATGTTCGAGCAAGTTGTGTGCCCTCGTTCCTAGGGAATCCATAGTTTGTGATGTTTCCTAGGCCTCAATAATCACTTCCATTCTTTTCCTAATATTATTCTCTACATATCCTCTACACGATGCGAGGAGGTTGGAGGATCCTTTTAACTTGGCTGCAGGGGTGGCAGGCATGGCTATTGCCAAAGGACTGGGAGGCAATGGCATAGGAATCAAAGCTTCCTCCAATTCCTTGATATGGTTCTTTAGTCTGGCATTTTCGACCTCAATGAATCCAATGTAATTATCAAGAGAATCTCTAGTTGCTCTGTGAAGTCCAAATATTTGGGATGGGCGCATGTTCGGAAGATCAACCTCTGAACGAGATTTTCCTTTCTTATTTTTTACATCTCTCTTTTCAATAATTAACTTTTTAGATTCGTTGTCAAAAACAACGCTATGGAATACGAAGGATTCATCTTCGTCAAAAATTTCGATATCAACTATGTCCATTGGGCGAATATGATGGATCGCGTCTCCCGGCTAATCAAGGTTGCAGAAAATGCTATCCAGATCAGTGTCAAGTTCCATGTTCTCACTCCCAATTTCGGGCTCTTCCGCCTGCCCTACAATTTTTTTTCTCTTCTTCTCCACTAGAATCTTGTGAGAACTATCAATTTTAGGATGAGGAGGGTTGTTATCTCCTCCTCTGTTTGAAGAAATTTGGGTTGCTTTGTTACTTTGGTAGGTCGTTGGAGTGATGTTTTGCTACTGTGGTAGTTCTGGTCCGCATGCTCGAAGATGTTCATTGTATGTCCACATAACTGTTGTCGAGCTGGTGCCATTAGTTTATGAGAACGTATGTTTTCTCCAGACGATGCTTGAAATGAATAATTGAAGGGGATAATATAACCCCCCAAAAATATCGGTTCAATGCGTGTGAATGGGAAATCTCCTTGAGTTCTTCTCTGATTAATGACAATCTCTATGCGTGTTGGATGATGAGCTGTTAAAAGTAAAGCTTAATTATTGCATACTTAGAAGTGTGAAGGTGGCAGGTACGACGAAGAACAATTAAGGATTGGAGGTTTCGTGAACGAGCCAAGCCGACGACGTGCGAACGACATTCCATGATATTTGAAATTAACGCTTGGAAGGGATAGCATAACCCTCCGCAAATATTGGTTTAATGCGTATTAATTGCATATCTTTTCGAGCCTTTCGCTCATCAATGACAATTTATACGGTTCCTGCATGATGAGTTGTTAGCATTAAAGATTACTAATTGCATATTTAGAAACAAGACCTTATATATATATATATATATATATATAGATATAGATATATATAAACCCTTTTTTATTATAAACCAGTGCGAAGGCGACGGAGACGGGGAAGAGCAAGCAAGGAATGGCCAAGTATGAAAAGCAGTCAGACAGGCTTCAAAATAGGTTTACAGGAGATAATGAGGAGAGGTGAGTGTCCAATGGTCAAATTGTGTGACTCGGAATGTTTGACTGCAAAACACGTAAAACAGAAGACGACATGATGGTGCAGTTCAACGGACGGTTTGTATATTTGCGGAATTTCGGGAAAGTGGCTAAGTATGGAATAGGGAAACGGTTGGTCGGGCTCGTTTTCGAAATTCGGGATTGAAGATTTTGTGAACAGGCCAACCCGAGGTCCCACGAATGACATTCCATGGTGTTTGAAATTAATGCTCATAAAGGATAATATAACCTTCCAAAAATATTGGTTTAATGAGTATTAATGGGAGATCTCTACAAATCTTGGTTTAGCATTAAATAATCTTTTTTATTATAGATAAGAATTTTTTATTATAAACAAGTGCAAGAAAGGAATGGCCAAGTCTGAAAAGCGGTCGCAGAGGTTTCAAAATAGGGTTACAGAGGATTCTCAGTAGATGTGAGGGCCAATGGTCAAATTGTACATCTCGGATTAACTGCAAAATGCGTAAAAGGGAAGAGTGCAAGCAAGGAATGGCCAAGTATGAAAAGTGGTCGGACGGGTTTCAAAATAGGGTTAAAGGGGATTGTTAGTAGAGGTGAAGTTCGACGTTCAAATTGTATGTATCATAATTTTTTACTGCAAAATGTGTAAAGGGGAAGAGTGCATGGTGGGGCGGTCCAGCAGCCGGTTTGTATATTTGCATAATTGCGGGTGTTGTTTGCATGTCGCAGAACAATGGAAGGACAATTTTTAGTCTTCCTGTCCAGGAACTTGCAATTGAAAAAGTGGCCAAGTATGGAATAGGGAAACAGTCGTTCGGACTTGGTTGGAAAGAAATGTGAAGGTGGCAAGCACAGTAAACAACGATTAGGAATTTGATATTTCATGAACCCGCCAACCTGACAATCCGCGAAAGAGATTCAGACAAATGGAGAAGTGTGGAAAGTGGATGGACGGGCTTCAAAAATGGGGTGACAGTAGTTCGACAAGAGACGTGAGGACCCGACGGTCAAATTGTAGCTCTCGAAACTTTCGAGTGCAAACTGTGTAACGGGGAAGAGGGTATGATGTGACAGTATGGTTTTAAATTTGTATATCACGGAAGTCTGGGTGCTCTTTGGAGGTCACAGAACAATAGAAGTGCACCCTAGATCCCACCTCCCTGGGAATCCGTGATCAGAAATATGGCTAGGTATGGAATGGGGAAGCGATCAGTCGGAGTCGCCATATAAAAGCACGAGTGAAAATGTGAAGCCACGAGGGAAAAGAGAAACGAGAATTTGGTTAAGTATAGAAAAGGGAAAATAATGACTAATATGTTCAAATCTGTAATAGATATCCCATTTCCTGGAAAGATCTTTTATGCATGTTTCTGGAGAAGTTGTAAACTTATTGCATATACTTGGAAAGAAGTGTGAAGGTAGCGGGTACAAGAAAAAGTGACTAGGAATTGGAAATTGTCTGAACCCGCCAACTCGAGGATCCGCGAAAGAGATTCCAAGAAATGGAAAAGTGTGGAAAGCAGTTGGACAGTCTTCAAAATAGGGTGACAAGGGTTCTTGATGAGACGTGAGGCCCTTATGGTCAAATTGTATGTATCGCAACTTTTGAGTGCAAAATGTGTAACACAAAAGAGGGGATGATTTGGGATTTCAGAAGTGAATTTGTACATCGCGGAAGTCGGGGTGTTGTTTGTAGGTCAAGGAATACTAGAACTGCAGTCTGCCTATTCGGGAACCCGCAAACGAAAAAATTGGCTAAGTATGCAATAGGGAAACGATATTCAAATTATACCTAATATATTGATATTTGTAATAGATATCCCATTACCTGGCAGGATATTCTCTACATGTTTTTGGACAAATTGTCTACGAACAATTATTATGACTGTCTCCTCGAGGCATGGTGAGTTGTAAGGATTAAAGCTCAGTTATTGCATAGTTAGAAAGAAGTGTGAAGGTGACGAGCACAGGAAACAACGACTAGGAATTGGAGGTGCGAAAGAGATTCCAAGAAACAGCCAAGTATGGAAAGCGGACGAACGGGGTTGAAAATTTGGTGACAATAGTTTCCCAGGAGACGTAAGGACTCAAAGGTCAAATTGTAAGTCTCAGAACTTTTGACTGCAAACTGTGTATCACGGAAGAGGGTACGATGTAGGAGTCCGACAATGAATTTGTGTATTGTGGAAGTTTTAGTGTTGTTTGTAGGTCATGGAACAATGGAAGTGCAATGTAGAGCGCACCTGTCCGGAAATCCACGATCTGAAAATTTGCTAGGTATGGAATGGGAAGCGGGCGGTCGGAGTCGGGATATAAAAGCACGAGTGTAAACATTTTTGAAAAAGGGGCTAAATAACTAGAAAGAGAAAGTAAAGGGGAAAAACAAACAAGAATTTGGTTAAGTATAGAAGAGTGAAAGGAAGGGCTAATATATTAAAATATGTGTATCACAGAAGAATTTTGAGTGCAAACTGTGTATCATGGAAGAGGGTATGATGTGGGTGTCCGACAGTGAATTTGTATATCGTGGAAATATGGGTGTTGTTTGCAGGTCACGGAACAATGGAAGTGCAATGTAGAGCGTGCCTGCTTGAGAATCCGCGATCTAAAAAGTTGCTAGGTAAGGAATGGAAAGTGATCGGTCAGAGTCGGGATATAAAAGAACGAGTGCAAATGTGAGCCCGTGAACCCGCCAACCCACACAGGTACACATTTTCGAAAACATGGCTAAATAACCAAAAAGAGAAAGTAAAGGGGAAAACAAACGTGAATTTGGTTAAGTATAGAAGAGGGAAAGGAAGGGCTAATATATTAAAATCTGTAATAGATATTCCATTTCCTGGCAAGATCTTTTCTGTATGTTTCTAGATCTACCAGCATTAAAGTTCAATTATTGCATACTTAAAAGAAGTGCAAAGGTGGCGGGCACAAGAAACAACGATATGGAAATTGGATATTTCGTGAACCAACCAACCCGACGATCCACGAAAGAGATTCAGACAAATGGCGAAGTATGGAAAGCGGACAGACATGCTTCAAAATGGGGTGACAATAGTTCCACAGGAGATGTGAGGACCCGACGGTGAAATTGTAGCTCTCAAAAATTTTGAGAGCAAATTGTCTAACAGGGAAGAGGGTACGATGTGAGACTCTGATTGTAAACTTGTATATTGCGGAAGTCTGGGTGCTCTTTGTAGGTCACAGAACAATGGAAGTGCAATCTAGAACGCGTCTACCTAGGAATCCGCGATCGAAAATGTGGCTAGGTATGGAATGGGGAAGCGGTCGGTCGAAGTCGCGATATGAAAGCACGAGTGAAAATTTGAAGGCATGAGTCCTCCAACCCGCGCAACTAGAGATTTTCGATAAAACCAACAAGTAACAAGGACAAAGTAGAGGATAAAGAGAAATGAGAATTTGGTTAAGTATAGAAGAGGGAAAATAAGGCCTAATATATTCAAATATGTAATAGATATTCCATTTGTTGGAAAGATGTTTTCTGTATGTTTTTGGAGTTGTATACTTATTGCATATACCTTGAAAGCCGCATTGCAAAACCATCATTTTCTAGTCCAATATTTTATCCACTTACTCGTTTTCTATTGTGCTTTTACCATTAAAAAGGATGTGAGCAAATGCTTTGTTGAAGATTAGTTTTTATCGTAACTTGTGGCAGTGATTGTGCTCTTGATACATTCTTGGATGACTTTGACATATTAATTTACGCGAACACAGGGATCGGTCAACCCGCGGGTAATCCAGGAGCCCGAGAAAGTCAGGTCCAAGTTTAAAGGGATTTTGTTTATATATATTTAAAATGCATTCATATTAATTTATCTTAATAGATTATTTGTGGTCCAAATGTAAACCATGTTCGAATTTGAATGGTGTTTTGGGCTCGCAATTTTTTCTCAAACCCAGAAGCAGTAGAGAAAAAAAAATGTATGACTTTTCATTTCGTATATCGAAGAATATTCTGAAATATAGGAAGTTGTAATATATGCACATTATAGAACATGAACATGTACAAGAGAATGAGTTAATTTTAAGAAGAAATACAGATTTGAAATAACAAAACCAAACATTGAAGATCACCATAGAACAACCTCAAATATTTATATTTAGATAAACTGGGTCACATAATGCAATTGAGAATACTTCCCCAAAAATAGTTGTTTTCGAATTTGTAAAAATATATATAGTTCATTACATATTCCATGAAATAAAAATGTGTTTGAAATAATGACTGGGATTGGGACTGTCATAGACTACAAAGCAAAGATGTACAAGAATGAAGTTTGTAAAAAGAAGAAATTTGGCGATGGAAACAACCAGACCCGATAAGAAGAAAAAAAGAATTGTCAGTCCTTGGTTAAAATTTTGTTAGTGTAAGTGGATGAAGACAAAAAAAATGTGATCAGTATAAACTTATGATGATGGTGTCCCATGCCTTGTCATTTTCTTGTTGATGTCCTTTTATGTTTTTCCTCGGTTTTGAGCTTCATTGGTTACCTAGTCGACAATCTTTTTGAACCATTCTTCGATGTAGCTCCTCACAGGAGCTACGTTGATTTCATGCTGAATTTTTATATCCAACAATTCACTTTCCAAGTCTCTTAGATCAATAGACAGGTTGTGCAATGCTTCTTGAATATCTTGGTTTTTAATCGCATAACCGACTAGCCAGGTTTTCACATCATTTTCACCGTATTCAAGAATGCCATAGAAATTTTCAAATGACAGTTTTTTTATAGATATGAACTTGATCATCAAATTCTTGGTTGGTTAAAAACAATGAGTTGAATATCAATTTAGGGTCTTGGACTTCATTGGTGCTAGCAGCTAGATCTATCTCAGTTAGCCTCTTGAATAGTTTGTCTCTTCTAGATATGGCCTGGGCACATGCTTGAACGATATCATTGAGGTTCTTTAGCTTTTCTTTCCAGCATGCGTTTAGTTGGTCTATTCGATCCAGGGAAGGGAGATCCTCTTGTCTTCTTCTGAATTCCATCATACTGGTAACCTTAACACCAAATGGTAGAACTGCATCGAGGTAGAAACCTTGCTCGTTCTTGATATCTGCTTATAGATACTCATGAAAAGCATGCACTCTTATTCCAAAAGAGACCATATTATTTGACATCTCCCTAGCCTCTGTTATTAATTATATTATTCTGTTTATATTGTTTTCCACATAGCCTCGGGCCGATGTGAGAAGTCTTGTTGATCCTTTTAACTTTTCCATAGATGCGGTGGGCCCAACCATTGCCAAAGGAGTAGCAAACAGTGGAAGAGGCATTAGAGTTGCCTCCAATTATTTGATTCGCTCCTTTAACACGGCGTTTTCCATTTCAAGGTCGTTAATAGATTTGTCTAGAGAATCTCCAATTGCTCGATGTATCTAGGAGATCTAGGAAGGGCGCATGTTCTGTAGATTGATCTCTGAACGAGATTCCCCTTTCTTATTCTTTACATCTTTCTTTTCAATAATCAATTTTTTGGATTCGCTGTAAAAAATAGCGCTCTTAAATGCAAAAGACTCTTCTTCATCCAATGTATCTATGCCAATTATTTCCATCCCAGGATTGTGAGGAGCAGTGCTCTCTAGATGGTTGTCGTCGGGGAACACTTTGCCAATGTTAATTTCTAGTTCCATATCTTCGAGGGAGAGATCGTGGATATCAATTTCTCTTCTCGGTACCTCTTGTTCTTGGACTACTGTTTTCCTTTTTTTGATCGTAGGAAGTTTGTGACAACTTTCAATTTTGTCGATGGGAGGGTTCTTATCTCCTCCTCCACCTGAAGAACTGTGTATGACTTTGTTACTTGGGTAGGCCGTTGGAGTACTACGCCAAGATGTTGTGGTCTTGGGTGTGGTGGTCGGGGATTGCCCACTTTTTTCACATAGGCCTTTTCCTTTTTGCTTGGGTGACTCATTGGTACTAGCACTGAGTTCATTCAATATAGTGTCAGTGAAAGAACTATTGAAGTGGTGCCTGACCATGAAATCCCCAACTTTCCAAGGCAGAGAGATGAATTGACTTTTTCTTTTTTCATGGGAAAAATGCAACCAGTAGATGTACTGCCTTGCTATTCCAGCGAAAAACATTGTACCAAATATGTGACATGGGTCAAATTCATAGTTCATCTTCTTACACATATATAGTCCAGGGAATGGATAGCAATTCTCCACGACGAAAATTAAATAAGATGTCATAAAGAATTTTTTATGCCTTCTATATTGCAATAACTAGGAAGAGATTTCAATGGAAATCAACTTGCAACAATGGAAGATGGCTTCCTCCTTGACCGTAAAATATAAAATATACATAATCATCCAAGAGATGATGGTTGCACTTTCTTTTCTCATTATCCTCGTGAAAATCCATGGAATTTGCTGAAAAAGGTTTTTAAATTCACTAACCTGTATTATGGCTATGTCCCAAGGAGCGCCCATTGGGTTCTGTAAGAACTTCGGCAAGAGGTCCAATTCATTACCATGCTTCTTTAAGAACTGTCTGCAATTCTCGTCCTTGAAAGTAGTCGTTGGGTCGGGAAGTGTTAACATCTTTCAAAATACTTAAGGGGATAGGGAAACTTGGGAATGGTTGCCCATCTGGATAATCCACTAGTTCGGAATATAATTATCAGCGCAGCACGTGACCAACTCCTTAAAGTAAAAAAATTTGGGGACAGAAGTTGTCGCTGCAATTTCATATGTCGAGATAACTTTCTTTTGGGCGGAAGGGGATGAGTAGTAGTCATAAGCTATGGAGCACTGAAAACTTTAGTCGTCGCACCCGAAAATATTCAAGGTATTCCATATAAATGTTATCGAGTTGCAGCCACAAGTTGATGATGATGTTCCTTTGCTCCTCACAATATTTAAAATGGACGTTGCAACATCATAATATAATCTCCTGTAAATCTTGATTCAATGTGTTTTAATGGGAGATTTCCTCGACCTTTTTGCCTTTTAATGCCAATCTTTTCGATGTGTCTGGTGAGTCATGATGAATAAAGGCATAATTAATGTGCATTGGGAAGCGCACAAAGTTGGTGAGGATGGACGACAATGAAAACTGCTTCGGAACTTTTATGTACCTGGAAGCCCGGCAACCCGCGAATCTGTGAGAATAGGAGTTGAACAATCCACTAAGTATGGAAAGGCGGGGTAAAATTCTTTCAAAAAGTTGAGGTAAATAACCATTTTTCCGAGCTGCTATTGCATTCTTGCTATGATGATTCCTTAAAAAAACTAAAATAAGAAACTAATCATATTTCATAATATTCTCCCATTAATGCATTTTAATGGGAGATGCCCTCGAGCTTTTTGTGTATTAATGCCAATCTTTTCGAACATATGTGATGAGTTGTCACTAGTAAAATCATATTTAATGTGCATTGGGAAGGGGCGAAGGTGGCGGGGATGGAGGGGAGTGAAAAATTCTTTGGTACTTTTTTGAACCTAGGAGTCTGTGGTCGAATTGTAGATCACCCAATTTTTGGATGCAATATGTATACTCCGAACACGAGGCAGGAGAGTTCGATAACGCCTACCTAGGAACCCGTAGCCATAAAATTGGCTAAGGAAACGAAAGCGGTTGGTCGGACTCGTGATGTCAAGATATAGATGGACATAGAATTTGTGAGTCCACCACCTGGGAACCCACTATCATAAAAATGAGACTAAGTATAGAAGAGGAAAAAAATAAAGGGAGTCAAGAACTTTATGCTCGACAGATGAACACTGTCTGATAATTGTCAAGTGATAGAAATACATCGACTATGGGGACAGATAATTGTCAAGCGATAGAAATACATCAACTATGGGGACAGATAATTGTCAAGCGATAGAAATACATCGACTATGGGGAATGAGAGTTTGGGGCATGGGAGTTCCATAGGGCCTAGCTGGGAACCGACAGGCATAAAATTGGCTAAGTATGGAAACGAACACCAGTCGGTTGGACTCGTGATGTGAAGATATAGATGGATATTGAATTTCTAAGTCTGCAACCCTGGGAACCCGTGAGCATAGACATGCGACTATGTATAGAAGTAGAAACAGATAATAGAGGGGAAGAAGAAAAGGGAAAAAGCGGCAAGTATAGAAGAGAAAAAAAAGGGAGTAAAGAACTTTATGCGTGGTAAAACAACACTTGATATTAAGTATGGAAAGGCGGGCCGGTCAGACGGAGTTATCATAGGCAGAGTGAGGCTTGCGAGTTCGAGGAGCCTGGGGTCGAATTGTAGATAACCGGAGTTTTGTGTGCAAGATGTATATCCGAACATGGGGCATGGGAATTCAATAATGGCTTTGGGGGAACCCGTGGCCATAAAATTGTCTAAGTGTGGAAACAGACTGCGGTCAGTCAGACGCGTGATGTGGAGATATAGACGGATGTAGAATTTCTCACTCTGACACCCCGGGAACCCGCGAGCATAAATATGCAACTAAGCATAGAACCAAAAACAAATAATACAGGGAAAGAAGAAAAGGGAAGAACGGGTAAGGGTAGAATAGGAAAAATAAAGGGAGCAAAGTACTGTATTTGTGACATAAGAACACTTATTCTGATAATTATCAAGCTATAGAAACACATCGACTATGGGAAAAATATTTTCAGCCATGGAATATAGTTGAAGCTCAACATACCTTGGTTCAAGATAAAAGAAATGTTTATATCTATCTCAAAAAGAAATAGACAAAATATATGACTTGGCACATTTATATGCAAGCATTCAGACAGAGTCATCATAGGTAGAGTGAGGCCTGGGGGTTCAAGTTCGGGGTCGAATTGTATATAACCGAAGTTTCAAGTGAAATATGTATACCATGAATACGGGGCATGAGAGTTTGATGGCACTTATGCAGGAACCTGCGGCCATAAAATTCGCCAAGTATGAAAATGGACGACGGTTGGTCAGAGTCATGATGTAAAGATATAGGTGGACATGGAATTTGTCACTCTGCCATCCCGGGAACCCGCGAGCATGGACATGGGATAAGTATAGAACCAAAAATGGATAATAGAGGGGAAGGAAAAAATGGAGAACATATAAGTATAGAAGAGGAAAATGAAAGGAAGCAAAGAACTCTATGGCTCACAGATCAACACTTAGTGTGATAATTATCAAGCGATAGAAACACATCAACTATGGGAAAAATATATAGCTGGACAAACTGGACAACGTATGCAGATCAAAGTTTTTTTTTGCAAACATATCTCTTAGTCTTAGGCATACGCATTGTATTTGTTGTGGCATAGTGTACTCCATCCTTGTGCCCAATTATTGTGTTCTTGTTTCAATGTAGCAATACAGAGAATACAATGGACATCAAAGCAAGTTGCTACGCAGGAACACATGAAAAAAAAAGATGGAGTAAAAATTTATTTATTTGAATACAGCAGCACAAAAAATAAAATTGACATAAAGTCAAGTCAATATACACGAAGATATGGAGTATCCAAGGAAAAAAATAACAAAGGTGCAAATTAGCGTAACAAATATAGACAGAGTAAATGAAAAACAATTGGATATGGAACACGGGTAGAAATATGCACCTTTGACTTGTGCAAAACCCTAAACCCCTGGTTCGCCCCCCTCTGCATGCATGCCCCCCTCACCTGGTGAGGCCGTGAGGCCTCCCGCTTCCTCTCCTAATCCCTCCAGAGATGAGGCAACTTTCGCCACCCTCATAAACTCCCTTCCAAAAACAAATAAGCAAACACCACCGAAGTTTGTAAAAAAAATGGAAGAAATCCCTTCGGTTCAGATCCAAGGAACTTCAAGGACCCTCGCCCTAAAATTTGCATATCAAGCACTCATAGGTCAGTTCACGGGCATCTGGCCCTCCCCGAGAGCAATGACGAGCTGGCTGGATAAAAACTGGAAACCACATATAAAAGGTAATCTCTCACATTTTCTCTGTGGAAGAGGCTTCTTTGTATTCCTATTCGAAAACAAAGCAGACAGGGATCTCATTTTTAGAAGCGGACCATATTTCATGGGATCCAGAGGTATGTATCTCAATAGATGGACTCCTGATTTTAATCCTGAAAATGACATTCAGTTCCTGTGTGGGTTCGCCTCCCCTTCCTTCCGTTGCACTGCTGGAATAATGAGACTATCAAATCTATAGGAAATACTCTTGGGAAGTTCATAGATCGAGCAGAACCAAAAGAAGGCCTGCAGGCTTGTGCGCGTATATGCATAGAGGTAGATCTGGAAAAAGGTCTCCCAGAAGCTATTAATCTCACCCTAGACGACTGGAACTACTTACAGCAAGTGGATTATGAGCAACTTCCCTTCAAGTGCAATATTTGTCATGAGTATGGTCACTTCGCGAAGCATTGTCCAAAGTCTCCTCCCGAAACTCCAACAGACGATGCATATCAGTGGCAACAACCAAGGAAAAAAAAGTAGTAGAGGCACGCCCAAGCCACTAGAAATTTTCCTACTCCTCCCCAACCCAATAATTATACTGAACCTGAGACAGTCACCACGATGCTTACACAAGAACCTCCCAGAAAAGACCAGCCTCATTCCATCCCCCCCCTCATCCCCTCCCTCCTCTTATCAACCCCCTGAAACCTCGATCCCTCCTTATGCACAACCCCCTCCCTCAGTGCCTAATCTGTCAGAAAGCAGTGCAGAACAAAGCTCGGAAGAAAACTCAGAGACTGAATCACTTGATACACCGGTTAAAAGAGTGGGCAGAAAGACGAATCTACATAAAAGAGAAGCTTCGGCCAGGAAATAAATTGAATTAGGGAAGCAAACAACTCTGGATTAGATCCCGAGAAAAGAAACAAGGCAGACCAGTAAGCAAGGAGGATCCAACCCCCATAAAGGGGGAAACCCTAAAAACAATCAATGATAAAAATGATCTCCTGGAACTGCAGAGGATTAGGGAGTCAGCACAAGCCTTTCATTAACACATGACCTTATTAAAGCAGAAAACCCTCAAATCCTACTGCTCCAGGAGACAAAAAGGAAGGATATTGAAATCCTTCAGGAAAGCAGCTACATATGGCGAACATGCAAAGGCGCAGCAGTAAGTGCAAGAGGAGCATCCGGAGGAGTCTGCACCCTTTGGAACCCCTACTGCATTGACCTGCAATCCAGACACTCTACGACCCATTGGATTCAAACTACGCTACTCCATCGACAATCAGGTAAAACTCTGACCCTCATAAATGTGTACATGCCCGCCCTTTATCAGGAAAAAGTGGAGTGTTGGTCCTCCCTACAAAGCATCAAGAATTATATTGATCCCATGGAACTAATAATAGCTGGAGACTTCAATACCACTCTACATCATAAGGAAAAAAAAGGTGGGTCAATCGTTAGGGACCCATCAAGAGAGCATCTGGAGGACCTCATTTCCACCTATCAATTGCTTGACATAAAACCCTCCAACATGCGCTACACCTGGTTGAATAGAAGACTCGGGACGGGACACATCACTGCTCGGTTAGACCATTTTCTCCTAAGCAACGCCTTTTTAGAAGAGGCCTATCTTCCGAGCTTGCGCATATTACCTTGGACTGGTTCATATCATAGACCTATCACCCTTATCCTTTCCCCGCCCCGAAACCCCAGACCCATCCCATACAGATTCAACCCCCTCTGGATTCCAGAGCCAGGATTCCTTGACATAGTCTCAGATGTCTGGAACTGTTGGATCCAAGGCTCACCTAACTACATATGGGAGCAAAAACTAAAAAGAGTAAAGGAAAAGATCAAGAAGCAAAATAAAGTGTAATGAGAGAAATGGAAGAGAACAGAAGGAGTCTAGAAGGAAGAGAAGTCACACAGGAACTCCTCCTCAAAGAGCAACAAAATTTCATGGATTATCAAAAAATCCTACATAAAGAAGAGGAAACTTGGAGACTTAAATCTAGAAGCCTCTAGCTTACTTCCGGAGATAGAAACACTAAATTCTTCTAGCGCCAAGCGAAAGCAAGGATTTGGAGGAATGAGGTGAAAGAAATAACAAAAGCAGACGGCACAAAAACAGATGACCCGCATCAAATCCAAGTCGAAGCCAAACTTCATTTTCAAGTGCTATTAACAGAAGATGGTAATATAGATAACAATGTACAAGAAAGCCTTCTCCAAAATATACCGAGCAAAATTAGTCAAGAGGACAACTTCATGATCAATCAGGAAGTCACGGAAAAAGAACTCCATGAAGCTTTGTTCCAACTTCATCCAGACAAAGCTCCAGGTCCGGACAATTTCACGACACACTTCTACTAAAAGTGTTGGCATACAATAAAGAGAGATCTCCTGAGAATGGTACAATATGTTCAAAAATCCACTAAGATTGGGGGTAACACAAACTCCACCTTTTTAGCTCTCATTCCAAAAGATCTGAATCCTTCATCCTTTAATAGATTTAGACCCATATCCCTCTGCAATGTTTCCTATAAAATCATAACAAAAATCATAGCTAACAGAATCAAGACGCTACTTCATAAACTCATCTCCCCAAACCAAAGTGGTTTTATGGGAAAAAGGCAAATGATTGACAACATAATTTTGGTACAAGAAGCAACACATTCTAGCAGGGAAAGGGGAGATCAAGGGATGATAGTAAAAATCGACATGGCTAATGCTTTCGACAGAGTAAGGCATTCTTTCTTGATAGCAGTCTTGGAAAAGTTTGGCTTTAATAATGGTGCGGTGGCTTAGATATCCACCTGTATAACCACTCCATGGATAGCACCTCTGGTCAACGGACGACCGACAAGTTTCTTCAAAAGTACCATAGGATTGAGGCAAGGCTGCCCACTCTCCCCAATTCTGTATATAATCATGGTCGAAACGTTGAGCAGGCAACTGGAGAAAAAAAGAATTGGTAAAGCCATACCAGGAATCAAAATAGCTCAAGGAGTGAAACGAATAAACCACTCACAATTTGTTGATGACACTCTCCTATTGGGAGGGGCATCCATTGTTATGGCTAAGATATTCCAAACGGTTTTGGAAAAATTTACGCAAGCTTCGGGAGCACTCCTTAACAATAACAAATCAAATGTCTATGTTTGGAATACCTCTCTGAGAACAACTCGCCTAATAGCAAATGTCTTCCACTTCACGCTAGTTGAGAAATGGCAAACGTTCAAATACCTGGGCATTCCCATCTGCCTCAAAGCCCTCCCAAATACAACCTGGACACATATTCTAGAGAAACTCAAAAAGAAATTAGAGCAATGGGGAGCCTTTTGGCTGAATCTAGCAGGGCGTACGGTGCTAATAAAATCTATTCTTACAACTCTGTCCATCTTCCAATTCTCCTCTCTGCTCGCCCCTTAAAATGTCAAAGCTGAAATGTCTAGAATAATAAGGCGCTTCCTCTGGGAAGGAGGAAAAACAAACAATAAAAAATTCCATCTAATAAGCTAGGACAAAATCAAGCAACCTAGAGAGAATGGAGGTTTGAGTATCAGGGATCCAATGTTAGTCAATATATCCATGGGAGCTAAAATTCTTTGGAATCTTGTTACAGGAAAGAACAATTGGTGGAAAAAAGCAATAATAAAGAAATGTTGATTAGGGGATAGGCTAAGGTGCCTAGATCAGACTAGCTCTTTAAGTAGAGGATCCCCGGTAGGAAAGCTCCTCTCCGACTCCATTCCCCTCATCCAAAAACAACTCACATGGATCCCAGGGAATGGGAGAAAGATACTCATAAAAGAAGATAGTATCATGGGCAAGCAACCACTTTGGTCTCATATGAATCTATGTCCACTCATAATTTGGCTAGATAGGCAAGGAAAAAAGTGCATAGCAGACATCTCTGCATGGAACATGGAAACAAGAGACTGGATAGGTTGGAACTTAGCAAATACGCCAACCAACTTGCAAGAAGCTGTGAAACAACTCCAAAATTTACTAAAAGGATGTGCCCCCATACATATCAACTCCAAAGACAAGAGAGTGTGGGGAAATGGGAATTATACAGTCAAGCAAGGATATGCACAACTTCTCTCTCAAACGAATTGCCTCCCAAAGGACAAAATATGGAAGGCTATCTGGACAAACAATAGTCCCCCCAAAGTAAACTCCTTTTGTTGGATACTAGCCCACGAGAAGCTGCTAATGGGAGAAAACTTGATGAAAAGAAATATGTTCGGACCCTACAGGTGTGACCTTTGTGGCAAGGCCTCGGATACTTCACAACACCTTTTCCTTTTTTGCCCTTTTTCCATCACAGTGTGGAAAACAACTCTCCAAAATCTTCATGAGAGAATCAGGTGGCCAACACAACCTAAAGAACTCCTCAATAATTGGGTCTCCAGGAACCAAGGTACGTCCAACAACCCACTTTTCAAAGTTATGTTCAATGCCCTTCCTAAGTTCATTTGTTGGAAATTATGGCTAGCCAAGAACCGAGCCACCTTCGCAAATGTTCGCACTCCCCCAGAATTGGTAGCCAAAAAGGCAGTAGGACTAATGGCAGAATTCCTCTCTTTCAAAGATAAGTCCCTACTCTCCCCTCCCTCCACATCTCCTGAATTTGATTGGATCAGCTCCCTCCACCTTCCCCCCTCTTCTTCTTCTCCTCCCTCTACCCCAACTAGACCCAACTAGTAGCTTCACGAAGAGACTGACTATCTCAGATGGCGCAACAATCACCAGAGGCATATTCTATTTTTTTACGGAGCCTCAAAAGGCAACCCCGAGGTGGCAGGAGCAGGAGGGGTAATCATCTGCCCACGAGGAAACCTAGTGTTATCTTACCACCGAAACCTGGGCTTAGCAACGAACAATCAATATGAAGCCTACGCTCTGTATCAAGGGCTCCTCCTCACCAAAAACAATGGTATACATGCCATTTCAATGATTGGGGATTCCAAGACAATCGTAAGGACTGCTCGCAAAGGATCTCAATCCTCAAATTTATTTCTAAGAGTTATCCTACAAAGAATTGCGACAGTGACCAAAAGATTTCATAATATACAATTATTTCATGTACTCAGAAGTAACAACCAACTAGCAAATGCACAAGAAAATCAAGCAATTGGTCTAGAGCAAGGCACTCTAGTGGTAAATGGAATCTCCCGTAGCTCAGCAATTCCATGAAATCAAGTAACCATCAAGACAATACACAGGGTCGTCAGCTCAAAATTTGGAACACGGTGGCGGACGCAACTTGGACAGCCCCCTCCCAACCTAAAGAGATTTCATCACTCCCCCCCCCTTGTTCTCAGAGTGGGGACGTCACCTCCTCCTGT
>SNQJ01S0014404.1:94007-121728 GCA_010110895.2 Picea sitchensis | reverse complement strand
CCTCCTTACTCGCTCTCATTGTCCTTTTTTACATCCCCCCTTCATGCTAGCACTGCCTTATATCACCCGCCCCTACCTTGTTCACGATCGCCGACCTCCCTTCCTATCCTCAGTTCGCGTTCGAAGTCTCATCGTTGTACCCACGACAACTCCTGAGCATGGCAAGGATCTCTGCAGTGAGAAATTAAGGCATATGATGACATTCAAATGGTACAGAGCTTTAATTTCAAGTGAGGCAGAGGATAATGGCATCAGAGGCAATCATAGCTCGAAAGTTTGGCAATCTATGGGGAATTGGTTAAATCCCATGAATCATTTGAACATGCGAGATTATGTCGTAGTTGAATTGGTGCATAGACTTGGAAAATGCACTATAGAGAGGAACAACACAGTCAGAATTCTCGGAGAGTGCATAGGTCGACATAGCAGCAGGATCAACACTAAGGAAACACCTGGGGATCGCGTTGGTGGACGAAATAGTTGGTGGAACGCAAGAAGCACAAAAAATATGAACAGGCAATATCCAAAAATGGTCACAGTCGAGGAGCATGAAGAGGTTGTAAACGCAGTCCAAACACTGTAAGTTCAGCTCCAGGCCCTTTCCACTCAGGTACTCTCCATTATGGAAATTACTATACAACACAGGACTTAGCAGCAGAGGACAAAAAATGAATGTGAATCTCTTAGGCAGCAAATTGAGGAGTTGAAATTCATATCTGGGTCGGTTTCTCCTATCACGACTCGCTCAGACGAGGCCTCCTCCCCAGGACAGTGCCCATATCTGGACCTCAACCTCCGGCCTCCAGCAGAGGCAGAACAACACACACCAGGCCAGACTGGAAAGTAATTATATGAAATGCTTTTTTGAGCTATATCTAGGTACTTTTTGTAAGGTGTTCACCAACTTTGTACTTTCAGGATTTAGTAGAATAAATAGCACCACCTCTATTCTCCATATACAGATTGGAGAACACAGGTGGGAGCACTCTGTTAGCAAAAAATTTTGTAAACCAAAATGTACACGATGCCTGCGTTTTTCCCAGAGTTTTGATATATAATTTTCCCAGTTACTGTTAAAAAAAAAAGAAATATGCACCTTTGCATGGATTCTTCTAAACTTCTGGTTAAGAGTTCTTTGCTATGTCCAGTTTTCCAATTTGTTTCTATGAAAAAAAACATAAAACAAAGTGGACATGAACATAAGTTGACATGTAAAGGAAAAAACGAGGAATATGTACATAGAGTAAATAAAATAGAATCAAAGGAATAGAGTAACAGATAGTGTTAGAAGAATGTACCATTTTTGTTTTTTGTTTTTTTTGCTCATCCATGTTTGTGTATATATAATAATTTGTCTAAAAAAAAATTGTGGCCAAAATCAATTACAAAGCAGGGAAAACTAAGTAGTTGGATAGTGTGGTTTTCTGCAACAAGATAGACAGATATGCTTTGAAACATAGAAATATGATTTTGCAATATGTTTGGTGTATACTTCATATTTCAAGTGCAATACAAATTGTATCGTGATCAGTCTAGTATGTGTACAAACCAAGCAAAACTAGGAAGTTGGATAAACAAGCTAAACATATATGCTTTGAAACATAGAAATATGATTTTGCAATATGTTTGATGTATCTCTCATAATTCAAGTGCAATACCAATTGTATCATGATATATCTCTCATAATTCAAGTGCAATACCAATAGCAATACCAAGTGCAATACCAATAGCAATTTTTTTGTAATGCGATACGAATTCTGCTAAGAAGATATGCTTAATAGGAGATGGACGGTGTAGGTAATAATCAATAATAGAGCGACATAGAACGTCCTTTGAATTGTCAGTCTCTTAATTAGCAAAGACGATGGTTTAAGCACAAATGTGTGTTTCTCAAGTGGAGATGTGTTTATGAAGACACATTTTCTTGAACTAAAATTGAGGGGCAGGGAAAGTGAAATGTGGACTTCTTGTTGAGCAGACATTTGTTGAATATTAAGTAATGTATTACCAAGCATGTGTATCATTTGTATAGCATCAATATGACTTATTTCATGTTCTTTTCGTATTCTTCTGAATGCACTTGTCATAGATTTGTCAACCTTTGTCATATACGAGGTACAATACGATGTTGCAGCATATGCATTGAGGACATACTATGCATATGTATTTTCATTCCACATAACTGGCATTTCCTTGGAGAAACTGTTGTTCTAGATATGGGAAAGTTTTCATTTAAGGAAAATTGTTGGTTGTTTAAGCGTACATTGTATGGTTTGGATGTACTCATCTTCTGTTAGATTTAGCTCTATCAAGAAGTCATCGAAGCTTATTAACCCATCAAAGTCTCGTTGTTCTAGAAATGTGAACAAGGATCTAGATTTCTCAATGACAACATTGCCCTCTAAACTAAATGGCTCTATGATTATTGTTGTTCTCATTGGCGGAACAGGGAAGTTGTATCTGCAATGTGAGTTTTTTTTCGTTTTTTACAACTTTTTGTATGATAATGTCTATGAACTTTGGCAAGTTTTGGATCCAAATGATTTGTGTTGCATGTTATGTATCTATCCATGAACTGTTTGATCCGTGAGTTGTTTTCAGATCCATAGACCGGTGCACCCTCTATCCAAAATAGTGCATGGTCATGCTCACTCTCCTTATTCTGGAATTCAGTCACAAAAAAGTAGTTCGATATTTTTCCAAAAAACGTTTCATCATGGCATATCAATTGTCTCAAATCATTTATTCTATGTCTATAGTAGCGAGTACATGTAACTGGGTCTTTCCTTATGAGGTAGTCAATGCTATCATTTTCTAGTTTATCCGTTTGTTTTTTACACTTTCTGTTCTTATGCAAGTCAGATATCGCAATCACCAATGGATCTTAGCGATGCTCTGCACTTGTAAATGTGATGAAAAATGTTGGCGGTCCCAATTGTCGGATCATTGCAAAAATAGTTTTCTTGTTTTGTTGCAAATAGTCAGGAGAGATGCAAATGTTTTTGAAATCTATGTATCCAATATCAGATTTTTGGATTTTTTCTAGGTTTACTTTGTACTTGACATCTTTGGCCAACAAATTTCTTCCTTGTAGCTGGTCTTTTCTTATTCACACCCACATGCAAGACAACACTTGCTATATTATTATGTGCATTGTTTTGAAAAAAAAAATTGTTATGTGATAGGAGAAGTTACCACTTGAATGTAGCAGCTCCCATCGAACTATTTTATGATAACTGAATCGTTTCATAATGTCACTGGGACGTGGATCTCCATAGAACAATGTTGGGAAGTTCATTTCCTCAACAAATTTGTCCTTGAATATTCCAAGTGGAAGTTGCCCCTCAACAAGTGCAATTTCGACAATCTTGTCTTGCAAGTCACGAATGTGTTGTAATCAGTGAATCCATGTACCAATGTCTCAGCAGGTGTTTCAGTCTCCGATTCATCACTTGTATCAAATTCACTAGCAGTTTCGAGAGTCTGTGCAGAGCTGTCATCCCCTTCTCCGAGAACATTATTCCAGTTCTCATTTATACAAATGTTTTGTGCTTTGTACAGGGCCCTGGAACATAATTATTTCAATGCTTTCATGACAACATGCACACACACTTTACCTGTCTGATATGCATTCTTCTATTGCAAGCGTCTTTTGAAAGCCACAAAAATTGTAATTGTATCGCTAATGAATTGTGGCAAGGCTTTTTGCACAACATCTAGTTGGATAGGCACATTAATAATTGATCTTGTTAAGCTCATTTGGGGTCGTTTATAGCCCCATGGTCTGATTTGTGCAAATGCAATTTGCAGAGATATAAGTCTCTCTTCAAGCTCTGTAAGCACACTTACATCTAGTAGTGGTGTATTACATCTTGTTTGGTCAGGCATTCCAAACTGTGGCAATTTTCCATTTTCAAGCGACCGTTTTCATGGAAGACAAATTTTGCTGCTAGAAAATGTTTTATCATTTAGTGTCAAGCGGACGTATTCTGCTTCCAAATCAGGCGTGAAAGACTTAGTGCTTTTTGTGAAATTCAATTGATCGCAAATTGCACATGCAATTGAAGGAGTGTCTTTGATTTGTTTCACATAGGTCTATCTTGCATCTTTCTTCCGTAGGGAAGTATACGTAGAAAGTGTTTGTTGGTTTTCATTGGTAACAGTTCCTGCTATTGGTTATAGTCCACGAAATGTGTTTTTTTCCTCTCAGACAATGCCATCACTTTTGTGGGATATGTGACCGTACATGTTTCTCTTGTGTTGTGAACGAACATTTTTTTTAGGTTGTGATATATCAATTTTTGTCTAGAAGGAAGCATAGTAATGTATTTTTTTCTCTCACGTATGACCTTTTTCAAGTTGTGATAACTTAGTCTATGTTTTTTGTTCAAGGATAGGATGACCTCATGGAAATTGGGATGAGTTTCATTCTGATTAAATAGCATAGGATGCTTATGCAGATTCGATGTGGTTTGGCTTGCATTGACACTGGACCTTGAACCAGTAGTATTTCCCATACCATCAATGTATTTTTTCCTCTCACGTATGGCCTTTTTCAAGTTGTGATAGGTTAGTCTACGTTTTTTGTTTAAGCCCTCTTTGGTCTGATCACAACTGGGACGAGTTTCACGCGTGACCTTTTTCAAGTTGTGATAAGTTAGTCTACGTTTTTTGTTTAAGCCCTATATGGTCTCATCACAACTGGGACGGGTTTCATTCTCATTAAATAACATGCTACGGGTATGCACATTCGATGCGGTTTGGGTGGCATGGGCAGTGGACCCTGGACCATTGGTATTTCCCATCAAAGGTTGATAATGTATATGTGGCATCTCTGTTTTCAATGAGATGATGTCTATTGTTCAATCATAGTTTGAATCAATACACCAGGAATGGACACTGTTGTCTGGAAGGTTCGACCAGACTTGGATATTTACTCTGAATATGATAGATAGCCATTGCAAACAGAATATGCCACCCTCTACATTTCCTTTTTCATATGGCAGTGCCATGTTTACAAGGTATTCTTGCCAACTTCCAATTGTCAACATATTTTCTAGGAGGTATGGCAAAAGGTGTTGATGCAAACAGCTAAAAGCATGTTGGTTGCCACCTATAATTGCATTGCAAAAGGATTGTACAAAGTAAAGCCACAACGACTGCACATCAAACTCTGTTGCTAGCAAATAGCAAATTGCATTAAACAAATTATCTCCACAACTAGATGCAACAGTCGTTGCTATCTGCAAGCCATGGAACTGCACACAATGCATAATCTGTTTCCATTGCGATTCAAGGTCTTTGCAAATGAGGAACAAGTAAATATGAGGTCCTTCAAGATTGCATATGGATAATTTTCTATATAGTAGTGGTTCATAATGACCACTGACAGGATTGACATCATGGAACAAGATGCAATACGAATCGTTGGATGCAGTTCTGTTGAATAGTAGATATCTTGTTTTTCTTGTCAATGACCACATTCTAATTCATATATTGAACCACTTAGACAACTACCGTATACAAAATGTATCTCCCCAAAGTCCCCTCTCATGTGCAGGTAGAATTGAAGATGCAGACAACTGCATCTTTGAAAAATATGCAGTGACATCATGTATTCCATGCAACTGCCAAAGAAAGTCCGATGCCAATTCGTATTCATACGATTCCAATGCCTCAACGTCGCCATTTTTTAAACAATCAAAGAAATAATCTATCAATCCATTGCACCGGTCGTTCAAGGAATAACGGAAATGCAATAGAACCTGAAATGCATCGAAAAGACAATCCCCTACAGTATACGAGAATGCATCCAATCTAAAAAGCCCATTGGTATGCAATACTTGGTCGATGTTGTCATGGACAATGGAGTCTGTATCTATTTCATAGGAGTCAACATCTATTACTTGTTTCATCTTTTAAACTATGATCTTCAAGATGTTTCTTACCTATATTCAGTTTATATGCNAAAAAAAAAAAAAAAAAAAAAAAAAAAAAGACAAATAGAAAATTACAAGTGCAGAACTGCATACCAATTCCGCTAGCTATCCTTCAATATTCTTCTTGTCAAATTCAACCCCCCTAGTCATCACAAAATATGACAAGCAAACAAACATACAGTGAACAATGAACCAAACAGAACAAACAACGCAAATAAATAACACTATAAATTTGCTAAGCACAAAGACCGATTATTCAAGGTATATCATTTTTGAACCTATTCCTTGTGTGCATCCTAGAAGCTCTTCAGAGGAAGAAGATGTTTTGGAAGACACAAAGTACAGGACAAAGGGAACAACTCAACGGACTTTACCCTGGTAGACGCTTTCCCCCTGTGACAACTTCGCACTTGTTTTCTAAAACCCTTTGCATTGCTATTTTGGAAACAACTATGGCACGATATCCAGAAAGTGGAAGTTGGCATATGTGATTGGAAGCGAACAACCTGGAAAAATGTACCAAACGCATGGTTTCCAGGAACAAAAAACAAGAGGAGAACATCCAATTTTATTTTTTATATTTCATTGTAACTGCGACAGATCTGGGTTTTGTGTCCAGCATCGACATTCAAAGCGGAACAAAACATGCATGAAATGTATGGTTTCCAGGAAGAAATACTATGAGGAGAACATTGGGAAAAAAAGTGCTCCAAACGTATGGTTTTCAGGGGTCGGAAAAATGAGGAGTTTTCTTTTTTATATGTCACAACGGCTGCGACAAAGGCGGATTTTGTATAGAACATTGACGTTCAAGAACAAGGAAAAGATTCTGGGTGTAGCAACCATAGAGAAAGATGTTCTGCAACAGGGTTGCGAGGCAAGGACTCCTAGTATTGAAAATTCTTGCTTGCAAGTTGCAAATAGCAAGCAACAAACAAGGAATAACAATGAAACCATGGCACATAAACTTACCCGTCAACGAAGGATGACAGAAGCGTAGCTCGAAAACCTGCAAACCGCAACATTAGGTCCAACTTCTTGCAAAGTTGAAGAACAACAAACCAATGAACAACCACGAAGAGGTCCAACTGCAGCTGCAGGACCTCAACTTTGCAAAGTTGAATCAAACAACAACAACCAACATCGAACAAACCAACGAAAAAGCATCAACCTGTGAAGCAATAATGCCAATGAAAAACAACATTGCCCAAATTCACTGCAAACAACCTTGTATCAAAAAATGCAAGTAAATTGTATTGTAACACAACTGTAGAATAAACATTTAACGCTGCGAGGCTTGTTACGTAAACACTTAAGGCTGTCAGAACCGTCGAAGGGCGTCGCGTTGTGCAAATATTTAAGAATATGTATGCAACAATGAAAAAAGAATCTCGAAACATGCAACAATAAATAAATAAACTTTGGATATCAAACATTTCAATATGAATAGTACAAATTCAAAAACACCGTAGATGATAAAAACTTTGGATATGCCAACATATAAATCATTGAGAATAGTTTTTTTTATTGTATACAAAATAATGTTTTTTGTTCTGTAGTTCGAACAATAGAAATTATGCAAAAAATTGTAGCCAAACGAAAAACTAATATAAAGTCAATGAATTGTCAATCGCTATAAACTTTAGATATCTAAACATTTCAGTATGAATAGTACAAATTCAAAAATATCGTAGATGTTAAAAACTTTGGATATGGCAACATATAATTCATTGGGAATAGCAAAGCTGACAATAAGACCTCAAACCTATTATCCAATAAAATCATGACATATATGGGTTTTTTTATTATATAAAAAATAATATTTTTAGTTATGTAGTTCGAACAATAAAAAGAATGAATGCAATATTTATAGTCAAACCACCAACTAATATAAAGTCAACAATTTATCCATGGCTATAATAATAATAATAATAATAATCTATTTTTAAGGTCACGGTCAAGGGACCCCCCCTCCGCCCAGCGATTTGACTAGTAAATTCTACAAAGGTATACATGTTCTTAACCATTAGACCCACTTGATTTTATAGCTAAACCTTCCAATAACTTAAATGTACAATCAGATTAAAGATAAGATATGGATATCGTCAATACCGTAGTACTGTATTGTATCACTAAACTTCTTAAGTTCCTTTTGACTAGGCGACTCGACGAGAGAAAAGACCGAGTCCATTGCACCGACTATAAATGCCCAAATCTCTAATTACACAACAATAATAAGCGATTAACCGTTTATCTAATACCAAATTTCAGAATTAGAGGTGGGTGGGTCAGTGAGGTGGGACCGGGGTTCTGTTAACCGCCCAGCCACACTGTCCCGCCACCGCGACGGGGCCCACCGCACGACAGGTCTCCTTCCCGATTTCTTTTACGGATCCGCTCCGTTTCTTTCCCCATATGCCTACGTTATACCACATACTCCATGCGCACCACTGCCAGCGCAGGTTTGCTGGTTGCTTTGTCCAACTATATAATGACACGTATCGATAGTCCGAAACAGTACTCTGACGCTCCCAAAAAGCGACGGCTCCCCGTTCTTTTAAACTTCCGTTGAAAGGAAAAATTTATTTATAAAAAAATTGAGTACTCAAATTCAAATAAACCCAACGGCCCCTACGAGAAGGTCGTCGGTGCACTTGATACCGACAAATTTGGCTACGCTCGCAAGATCTTTCTCCGTTGCAGTTAACTGACATAATGATTCCAGAAACGATGACGTCAATAATAATTTTATTTACACCATCGATTAGCGCGGGGATTGATTATGATTTCAGCATAAAGACTCGCCGCTAACTTTAGCTCTAGGTTTAGCCAGAGTGGAAGAGAGCTGAATATATTATTAATATATTTTATTAATATTATCTCTATTAAGCTAGACACCAAGATCTCTTTTACAGTGTCATAATTTAGTTCTCAATTTAAAATGAAGATAATCATATTAGGGATGACTAGTCTTAGTTATTTAAGGAAAACCATACCACTGTGTCAGTGTATAAGGGGCATACTCATCAGTATTATTCAAGAAAAATCATACCACTTAAAATGACTTGTTGTATGTCGATAAATAAGTAGAGTTAGAACCAAAAAGTAGATTCAATCTAGATAGTATTTGCAAAAAAGTAATTTTTTCTTATAGTCATGTGTTTTCTAATAACATTAATACCATACATAAAATTAAATAGTTTAACTCCTTAATATATATATATATATATATATATAACTAAACTATATATATATATTATTACCTCCACCATCGATTAGCGCGGGGATTGATTATGATTTCAGCATAAAGACTCGCCGCTAACTTTAGCTCTAGGTTTAGCCAGAGTGGAAGAGAGCTGAATATATTATTACTATATTTTTTTAATATTATCTCTATTAAGCTAGACACCAAGATCTCTTTTACAGTGTCATAATTTAGTTCTCAATTTAAAATGAAGATAATCATATTAGGGATGACTAGTCTTAGTTATTTAAGGAAAACCATACCACTGTGTCAGTGTATAAGGGGCATACTCATCAGTATTATCCAAGAAAAATCATACCACTTAAAATGACTTGTTGTATGTCGATAAATAAGTAGAGTTAGAACCAAAAGGTAGATTCAATCTAGATTGTATTTGCAAAAAAGTAATTTTTTTCTTATAGCTCATGTGTTTTCTAATAACATTAATACCATACATAAAATTAACAGTTTAACTCCTTATCATATATATATATATATATATAACTAAACTAAATATATATATATATATTATTACTTATTAAACTGGATATCAAGATCTTCTCTAGAATTATTTGATAAAGATAAAACAAAAAACAAGAACAACAAAAAAAAAAGGAAGAGCCCACAAGGGAATTATATATATAATTCCCTTATGAACTAGTACTTTCTTTTTATTATACAGTTTTTTTTTCACTTGTTTTTTTGTTTTACAACTTTGTTCCAGAGAAGAAAAATCTTGATATCCACTTAAATATATATAAAATGGACTTGCAACATCACATAAATAATAACAACAAACATATAAACATGAATAAAAATTTTAATATAGAAATATAAATAATTTGTAATTTTATTTTTAAGGTTATAAGGTTATTAAGTTTGTATTTATTGGATTATATGTATGTATATGACTTAATCATAATAATCTATTTTGTTATGGTCAACCCAAATACCGATTTGGTGTATGGGACTCTTTGTTTGTGAGATAAGGATTCCTTGAACCTACTTATTGGATTGCTAAAGTTTAATGAAACATACATACCCTACCCCTTTGAATTTGAACTTCTTACTATTAAAAAGAAAACACATATACTTAATGGTTATAAACAATTAAAAAAAAAAAGGTAAATTAATATTATAGTAAAAAGATCTTCTTTCCAATAACAAATTTGATAAGAAAATTATTAAAATTTTAAATATAATTAAGATTTCATTATGATGAAGTTTCATGTATATGAAACAACAAATCTATTATATCTCTTGCTACCTCTTTCATTTGACAATCACACATAATAACAAATTTGATAAGAAAATTATTAAAATTTTAAATATAATTAGGATTTCATTATGATGAAGTTTCATGTATATGAAACAACAAATCTATTAAATCTATTATAACTCTTCCTACCTCTATCATTTGGCAATCACACATAAGTTTGTTACATAATGCTATGACTCCTCTTAAATGTAAGTAGGTGGTTTCACAACAAAGTATAAGTATGCGGTTTAATAACAAAGGCATTATCATTAACTTTGGTATTATGTTATTTTTAGAATTAGCAATGCCATTTACAAAAAAGAATTTAATACACACAAGAGTTAATAATGTTTTGCAATGTAAATAGTGATGATGTTTAAGGTTTTTTTAGAGACCAATAACATTTATTTAACAAATAAAAAGAATCATAATAATTATTCTTTAAATTGTCAATTTTATGTTTTAACATGGTGAAAATAAAAATATCAAATTTATTATGTTTTATGTAAGTGTTAAAATATAATTAAAATATAAAACTTAGTAAAATTAAGTTTTATATTATAAGAGTAAAAAATTGTCCTCATTCTCAACTTAGTTTGAATTATAAATTTTGTATTTTCTTTTATTTTAAAATAATAAAATAATTTTGAGTTAGTACAACTACCCATTTTACTATAACATTACTAAAAAGTTAGTAAACTTAACCATCATATTAAAAATATTTATTTTATTTTTTTAATTTAAAATTTTTAAAAATAAATTTAATTAAAAAATCTAAAACTTAACATTTTAAATATTATATTAATTTTTTAAAAATCAATATATATCATTAATTAAAAATGTTATGTAAATATTCACATTTTAAATCTTTTATCCAATGTAAATATAATTTTTGCCTTTCATAAAAATTACCATTTTCTACTATTATAAATACATATTCTCAATAATAACATTTTATATATAAACATAATCCTTAATTAGAGGATGAATGGCAGGAACCCTGTCTGGTACGTGAGGTCGGTTAACAAATCACCTTTCTGCGCCCCCCCACTGCACAGTACTTTAAAGGAGAAAAAGTATAAAATGCACCAAATCTAAAGGAAATCTTTCACAAAATTTTTAAAACTTTTTCTACTTTCTCATTCCCATATTTATATTATTATCTAAAGACTGAAAACTGACCTGCTTATGGATTTGGGCGCTTCTGGTTTGATATTTTCACAATTTGTCTTATACAATTTCATATTTTATAAACATTTAATGTTTAACTAAATTGATCTTTGTTAAGTTACTAGTATTAACGTGTAGATTGTCAATACTAACTACTCAGAATTTTTATTAAAAAAACTATTTCATAACTTAACATTCCAAAATTGTAAAAACTTATATTTCTTACTTTTCTTTGTGTGGAGTAATTTCTATTCATAACATTGAAATTTAAAAAATTTCAAAGTCTAACTAGGTAGCAGAAAAATATTATATATTAAAATTTATATAAACTTTTATGGTATAATTTATATAAGTAAATTGGGTGTAGTTTGGATGGTTGTGAAAAATGTTATCTTCTTCATTCGGTTCAATTTCCATAATTATATGAATAAAATTTAAAATGACTATGTTGTAATGGCTTGAAGTCTATATGTATTAGAAATTTACCTTTAATTCAAAATTGAATAGCAAAACTCCCTTTTGTAGCATAACATGTGGCTAACACTTGATATTGTATAGATAACAGCGGATATTAATACAAAGACCTTCTTTTTATTTAAAAAAAAATAAACAATTAAATAACAAAACAACTGCTATTTCCAAAGAAAAAAAATATCCCTTAATTTTTTTAATAATTAAACATATTAAATTAAAATAATTCTATCAAAAGTTTTTTTTTGTTAATTGTTCAAAACCCTAGTACATTTTTAAAACAATTTAATAATTTCTCAGTTTTATAACAATCCAGCTGTAAATAAAGGTGAGGTTCTCGATAAATAAAAATCATCAATAATTGGTCAGTCAAGAAAGGTGAAATATTCTTTATAGTTTATAAAGAATAAAATAAATAACAATTTTTTTTTGGGTTAATTATCCAAAATAATTCAATTAACTTCATTATCTTATTAATATATATAATGTTTCTTGTAAGTTTTTATACATATTTAATTAATTATTAATAAAAAAAAATATTTACATTACATAACTTAAGTTATTTAACCATATATTATTAACTTAAAAATTATAAAAATTAATATTTAAATATTTATTTAAACATAAAAATTAACAAAATAATATAATTATTTTTTTTAATATAAAAAAACAAACAGTAAAAAAAAAAACCACAGATTGAGAGAATATGTCAAAGCAAACATCATCACATCAAAAACTATTCTTAAAAAAGATGGATGGAATCTCATATCATATGAATACCTTCATTATGAGGTGAAGAATTAAAAAAAATAAAAACTTTTGTTATCAAAAAAATATTTTTAAAATACACAAATCCCAGAAGACACCAAACACAACCTCACAATATATATAATCTGATCAACCTAAACTTTGCCCAGTTTTCAAGAGTAAATATTTGCTCATGGCTTGAACTTTAGCCCACTGACTAAGAATCTTGAGCTCGACAACATATCCTGGCCCACCCTACCAAAAAAGAAATAACCATTGAAAATTTATCTAAATTAATTTACCAATATTTTTTTTTTATGTGTTTAAATCTTCATGCTTTCTGGAGACAGTTGCACTTCTCCTCTACTTTATTATCAATACTTCCACCCATGTTAAAGCATGATCAATACCAGCACATGAATGAATCAAGTCCTTTGTAATATAACAAACTTTTTATACTGTACTGCAAATTCTTATAATTTTTTACATCCACTTTTCTTCAGATTTTGATATTGTCTTTTCTCTGCAAAATTTCTATCAACCGATTTCCTCGTTCTGCTTACTCACAGATACAAGAGATCTCCTCATTCTGCTTACTTACAGATACAAGATTTTGCTTTTGAAGCATACGCGTTGAAGCTGGCAAGGATCAATCCTTGTATCGTGGATTAAAACACTCCATTGGAAATTCTCTGAAAAGGATAACAGCAGATTCGGAACCACATCATCAGATAAGGAATTTCGTGTTGTTCTGCAATACTTGTGTTTTCTTTTGTTTTTGGATTCAAATGGCATCAAAGCAGATTGCTCGTGTTCTGCAAAAGAAGTTTGGAAGGTTCGCCACAGTGCTTATATACGCAGTTCTGGAATGGGTGCTGATCCTTCTGTTGTTAATTGGGGCTCTGCTTTTTTATCTGGCTACCAAGTTCGCAGAGTATTTTGGGCTCCCTCCTCCCTGTCCGTGGTGTTCCAGGATTGATCATATCTTGGGGAATGGAGAACCAGCCTTCTATACAAAATTCGTCTGCGATCTCCATGTCAGAGAGATTTCTTCTTTGGGTTATTGCCATGTTCACAAGAAACTCTCTGATATTCAAGGTATGTGTGAAGATTGCTTGCTTTCATTTGCAACAGAGGATAGATCTAATTCGTGTGCAGATAGGTCTTTGGTGGGGAATTTTGGCGTGGGTCCTGAGTGTACTGGTGATGGAATTAAATTGGGTTCCAAGATGGAGCACGATGGTGATAAAAACAATCAGGGAATTCATGTGGGTTTTCAGATGGGTAATCAGAGGGGTGAAAATCAATATGGGATTCATGTGGGTAATCACCTGGGTATGACTGGACATGGGTTTAATATGGATCGTCAGAGTAAGAGCGATGAACACGGAATTCATCCGAGTTTCCAGATGGATGACACCAATACAATGAAGGCACAATTCACAGATGGCGGGCTTTGCTCTTGCTGCAAGGCCCCTTTGAAGATCAGATTTCTTCTGCAACCTTTAGTTCGGACCAAATTGAAAGATAGGCAAGAGAAGGATAAGGTTGGTTTGGCTTCAGTAAATGCGGTGGTAGAATCGGTTAAGGATGCCGATGGACAAGAAGCACAGTCAAGATCAGTGGAGTATCCTGAGTCTATATTGCAGGAGTGCACTGATAGGCATGAGAGAGCATTGGCTGAAGCAGAAACAGAAGATACGAGCTTTAACCCATTGGGTCATATTGGATATTCAGAGCTTAAGGGGACGTCTGAGTCTGGATCCGAGGTTTCGGCATCTGATACAGGCGATTTAGACGAGATGATTGCAGAGGATGGGAAAGAATTTGGTTGGCAGGACTTGCAAGGAGCAGAAACGGCAGTGGAGGTCATCTCTGAAAGTGTGATGAAAGGTTTGGTTCATGATTTAATTTCGGATGCGGAGAATTGCTGTTTTGATCCTGTTCATGCTGAATTTGTCGTAGAAAACAAAGTTGAAACTCACAAAAATATAATTTTGGAGGAAGATTTCAAGAAACCTGCCGAGGGGATTGAACCCTGGACCACACCAGAGCAACTGCTAGGAGAGGACAATGTCACAGTGAAAACCAAATCAGAAACTGGGTCTGGGACGAAAAGTCTCATTGCTTTCGATGATGATACATCCTCTTTTGAGACTCCTGCATTGAGTTCAGATGGACAGGGAATTTCTTTAGCGGGCCACAAGGTGGAAAAAGAGTGCACATTGCATGGTACCGGGTTGCTTCATGAAGCTCTGGAAGTGGCTCAATCCTCAGAAGACGTTTTGATTGCATTGAGCAAGCAAGAAAATAAGGAAATATCTTTAGAGCGTTCGTCTTCAGAAGCTGGTGGCATCCTAGCCCATGGTCTCAAAGAGCTTGACTGGTACAGTATTTTGGAATATGGACATCCTTTACCTATCTCAGCCAATGAAGTGGAGGAATTACCTGCCGAAACTGTCCACGCTGAATGTACTTTTTCTCCAAAGGACATTATTGAAACTAATGAGAGAAATTTTGGAATATCTGCTCAAATTACTTCTGCTGAAGGTACTAATCCTCCTAATGAGGCATTTTTTGAGTTGGAAGTTTCGAAATCAGTTTTATCTGTTAAAATGGAAATAATACTTGCTGAAATTGTACCTTGTTGCAGTTGTTCATCCAGAGGAGGTGGTTGATGATTTTGGAACAGAGGATCTGCACAAAGGTGTGTTTTGTAAACTTGGATATAACTTATCATTTTCTTAATAAGTTGATCATTGTCTTCAATTTTGTCCTGTTGTGTTTGCAGGGTCTGAAAATATTGAAGCCAATAATAGGCAGAAAGATTCCCATGACATAGATGTGGATCCTTTTGGTGAAAGGGAAGAAGCAAACAAACCTCAAGAAGAGGTTAAAATTTTTCAAAGAGGCTTCTCTCCTAAGGAATTGGATCAAATTGTGTTAGGTGGTCCAAGTATTGCAGATGAATATAGAACTCCTGGAACACCAAGTTTCATAGAAGGTTTGCATATGCTGCATAAGAGGTTGTCAGTTGAGAGAAATGATTCTGGTTTTGATTCTTTGGATGGAAGCATTCTAAGTGAAATTGAGGGTGAAAGTGCACTTGATCGTCTGAAACGGCAACTTGAGCTAGAGAGGAAGTCTCTAAATAATCTGTACTCAGAATTAGAAGAAGAGCGAAGCGCTTCTGCAGTTGCTGCAAACCAGGCTATGGCCATGATCACACGTCTACAGGAGGAGAAAGCACAAGTGCAAATGGAGGCATTGCAGTACCAAAGGATGATGGAGGAGCAAGCAGAGTATGATCAAGAAGCGTTGCAACTTTTAAATGAGGTACTTGTAAAAAGAGAGAAGGAGGTTAAAGACTTGGAGAAGGAATTGGAGCTTTACAGGAAGAGATTCCATTATGAAGCAACAAAAAGAAGAAAAGATAAACGCAGAGAGACTTCAAGTGAAAATTCTCAGACTCATTTAAAAACAGAAGGAAACAGGAATGGCGAACCACCTAATGAGCAGTATCAAAAAGAAAAGAGTTCATCTATTTCATCCTCGAGTGGAGACTCTGATGAGAGTTCATCTAATACCCATGAAGTTGAGGATATTATTTTACAGCAAAATAATCAAAATTATACTCCAGTGGAATCAACCATGAATGTAAATGGGGTCTATGAAGAGCAAAAACTGGATGATAGCTTGGATGAGTCAATGGTTGATCTTGAAGAGGAAAGGCTTTCCATTCTAGAGCAGTTGAAGAGCTTGGAGGAAAGGCTTCACACATTAGCGGATGATGGAGAATCTGAAATGAGGCTTCACACATTAGCAGACAATGGGGAATCTGAAGTTGGTGAAGCACAACATGATGTCTTTCACCTTGGCATGGTACATCCACAAGCAAATGCAGAGCCGGAGGACTATTCTGAGTTCATGATAGGAGAAAACAGATCACATTGCCTGGGAACTGGAGAAGATTCATCCGTTCAAGAGAAGGCTAATGGCAATGATGAATATTTACCTGTATGGGATATAAATGACGTGCATGACAATCTAAAAGAAATACACTTGGACAAGGGCCCTCAGAAAAATATGAGTATAGGAAACATAGATACTTCAACTGCCAGCAAAGCACCAGCTGCAAGAAAAGTTGGTTCTGTGAAGGCCAAGAGGCTTCTTCCTTTGTTCGAGGCTACAAGCTTTGAAGACGAATCATATTATACAGAAGCATCCTATCCAACAAATCAGTGTAATGACTGGCGCAGTATATCTATGATTGCGAGAGACAATAACCGTGTTGTCATTGAAGAAGAAGTGCAGCATCTTAATGAAAGGTTGCAAGCTCTTGAGGCCGATAGAGAGTTCATAAAACACAGCATCAAATCATTGAGGAAAGGTGATGAGGGGATGAAACTACTTCAAGAAATTGCTCAACACCTCCGGGAGCTACGGAGGATAGACATGAGAGCGAGTAGTCTCAATGACCCTTTCATGCAGCAGAATGCAGTTTTTGTCTCTTCACTGGAGGTAATGGGGTTCCATGTACTTTAGCAGCTTAGCCTTTGCATGTTATATTGTAGTTTCACTAGTACCATAGAACTTTTGCACTCTCAGTCCCAATCCTTGATTGTTATTTCACAACTTATATGTGTTATCAAATTCTGCAAATGACTGCATCCTCACCTGAGAAAATGGCTGAATTTCAAAATCTATACAACCCGAGTAGCTTCATTGTCATAATCCACAGCAAATCTAGCTCAAATTGGGATCCCACTATTCACATCCAAATTACATTCAATGTAAGGCTGTATAACACTATGAAGAGTGACCGAGCAATTAAACAAACAAAGGAAGACCACAATCTGATAAGTGGAACTTAAACTCATTCTTGCCTTCATCATTAACTGCAAGTCCTTTATTCATGAGTGAACACCCCTCTGCTGTGATTAAGATTTTCTCTCTGCTATTACATGCCATGATTTATAGATTACTGCTTCATTCTTTAAATTAATGAAAAATAGTGTTGCAAAGGTGTTTAACCTGTGCCATCTATTGATCAACCTCCGTGATTCAATTTTTACCATTCATCTTTGGGATTTGAATTGTATGATCTAAAAGGATTGTTTCGCAGATTTTTCTTTCCTTCTCGATTTTAGTTCTTTGTATCTAATCTACTATCTACCAGACAAATTTCATATGCTCATCTTTGGGGCAAGCCTCTAAGATGAGAAGCTAGATTTCCATGCTTCATCAGGAATTCTATGAAAATGAGCAGTGCATTTGAAATTTTTTGGGGTCACTGTTTTGATCATCTTATCATATTTTGGATGCTAAACACATATTGCCTCATCCTGTGATGTCCTCCTTGTGGCTACGCCCTGATAGAGTTTTTCTTTTACCTGTAGGTCGAATTGTGTTTTAGACTTTAGTAGTTGCTTTAGTTCTCATTAACTTTGATATGGCTTGTGAATACTACCTACAGCATGGTTGCTTTGTTTCTGTTAGCTATTAGAGGGCTTGTGACTTTGAGCTCTAAGCTCAGGTTTCTTCTCTGAATATGGTGCAACCTATGATCTCATATCCTTTAGTGGAATTTGTACATCACAACTCTTTGGATAATGGTGAACTTTTCTTTGTTCTGTGTGATCATAATAGAATTGGGATTCCTTTTTTATCAAAAACTAGTAGGTCATCTTCTATTATCCTTAATCATCTGGGACATATCAGCACAGCCATCTCAAAAAGTGTTTTACATGATTACTAAATTTGTTTTGATACTAAGTTTCAGGAATGAAACTGCCTGAAATTTCTAGAAAAATAAAATTTGTCTTATGTTTATTGTGTTTATACTATTTAATATTTTCTGAAAATAAATCATCTTACATTGGGCCACTTCATACAGATGTATCTCTCCATGTTTACATTGGGCCACTTCATACAGATGTATCTCTCCATGTCAATCAATTAACTTTCTGATATATTAGAGCTGAGCAAATAAACTCCGTTTTTGGTATTAGAAAGGTTAGTCATTTTAAGAGAAGAAAAACAAAAAACACTCATTCTTTTCAAAATTAAATTGTTTCATTAAGAGAATAGCTTTGTGTTGACTCCCATGCAGGCAGAGCCATTCTCCTGAGGGGATGGCCAAGACCCTAGACTAGATCTAGGGCACCCGGTGCACTCCTGGGATATGTGATCTGTGACATTTATTGATAAAGACCCTAGGTTAGCATCCAGGGCCCCTGTTTGTAATCTGTACCTGTATGCCTGTTGCATGGAAGTCTTGGTTCGTAATCAAGAAGATGAAGACCCTAGGTTAGTAATTCTGTGGCCTCCGGGTTTTGTGCACCCACCAGGTAACTTGGTGCTCTAGGGTATGGGAGTCTTGGTCCTAGAATTGCTACTTCAGACCCTATGTTAGTAATCTGGGTGGCCCCTGTTGAGTAACCTTGTGGTACCCAAAAGTCTAGGATATGGGAGTCTTGGTCTGTGACTCAAGGATGAAGACCCTAGGTTAGTAATCAGGGCCCCTGGATTGCAACCAAAGTAACCATGCCTGGGGCATGGGAGTACTGGTCTTAGGACTATATCAAGACCCTAGATATTCTAGGCCCCCTGATCAGCAGCTAGGTAACTATGCTCAGGCATGGGAGTCTTGGCTCTTGTAAATTAAGCACTTAAAAGCACTTAGATTTATCTGAGGGCCCTGGGATCAGTCCAGGTGTCATGCCTAAGGGGTTGATCCTTGTCTCCCATCTTTGGTGAAACCCTGACAGCATGACTCCTTCTCCTCAAGAAGGGCAATGGTCTCACAAGTGGATAACGCCCCTATGCATAAGGGATGATAAAGTATGAGGTTCACTATATGATTTGATGGAATGAGTACTGCCACTGCAGCTGGGCTCCCTATTGATTGTTTGAACTCCTTTGGGTGTCTTTGGTCTCTATCAGGGCTTTGTAAAACCTTTACTCCTGTTGTGGGCTTCGATTATTTGTTTGTGGTTTTATTTTATTTTGAGGGCTAAGTTTTAAATGATATTAATCTACATGTTTAAAATTAAAATTTAACATGTGAATATTATATTAATTTTATTTGTCCTTCTACTCCTAACTCTAAATACTATTTAAAGGACCCTCCCCCTAACCTACTTCATATACACTTCTGTATTGTGTCTATCCTCTTAGGCTGAGTCTCTCGGGAAGCCATGTCCCCTAGTCCATTAGCTGGAGTCCCTAGCCTATGGCCTCTGAATCCAGCTTCTAGTTAAAAGCCCTGTCTCTCCCTCTCCCTGTTGGCTTCTGTCATGGGATGCTGCTTTCTGCTGTAAGGAGGTGCTGGACCTGCTTGTGGGTGCTGCCTTCTGGCAAGAGGGTACTGTGGACTCATTGGAGGGTACCTCCAGACCTGCTGAGTGTACTGTGACCTGTAGAGGGTGCCGACTTGAAAGGGGCTGCTTGACCTTTTGTTTGCAAGGGTGCCGCCTATCTTTGTAAGTGCTGTGGGGTACTCTGCTGCCTGTGGAGAAGGGAACGCTTTGCCATTTGAACTCTGGTCTTATTTGCTGTGGGAGGGTTAGGGTTCTTGTGCTGGGGCTCTGGTCTCTCCTTTGTGTCTCTAATTCTGTGGTGGCACAGAAAGATCTATCAACGTGGCTAGAGATCACAAGTGGTTAGATCAGAACTAAACTTTAACTGAGCATAAAACTGTAGATCATCTCCTTTGTGGTTGCTCTTTAATCAGTGTGTTCACGCCAGGTGTTTCTAACTCTGCTTCCTAGATCAGATCTGAGTTTCATTTTGTTTGCAAATTCAGCCAAGTCATATAGAAAGAAAAGAAGTCTTTGTTTCAGAATCTCTGTTAAGTGATCTAAGAATCCTGTTGTATTAAGCTACTGTTGGCAAACTCTACAAGTTATGCATACAGAGATCTAAGCTTGTGCTTGCTGTCTGAAGAGTTTACTCTCGATAATTCTCTTCCCATGTTTGGAAGATAGATCTACTATTGTATCCATAGAACTGCATTTACTGTCTATGATCTAAACCTAGTTAATTGTTTTAGTCTGAGTTTACTATGGTGTTGAAAGAGTCTTGTCTAATCTGCTGTTAATGATTCTTCTAGATCTGCTATTATGATTTTAAGATCTGAGATCATTATTTATGATCTTATGAAGGTTTCCTTCCTACTGTTACCTCCTTGTATAGATTCACACATTTGATCTAAGCGTGTTATGACCTTGAAAATTAGTAGTGAGATAGCTTGATTTTTAAAATTAATTCCTAAAATCTAATATTTTGAAAACCAAGTGCAAAGCAGTAAGCAAATCGGATAAATTTTATCTTCGACTTTGGCGAAGAGTAGGAAGTGGCCCATTGTAATGATAATGGAGTTAAGTAGAATTTATGCATTGATTGACAGAAAACAATCTATTATATTGAATTCCTAATTGTGTTATTGATGCTTATATAAATTTCTCTCATCTGTTTAATTTTATTTGCAAGAACTTGTATTATTTTGAGTTTTATTCATTATTAATTTATGCATAAGACTTGCATGTTGTACTTTTTATGTTTCCCATTTTCGCAAAAGACATTGCTGGTATTATTTAAGCCCAAACATTGACATTTCTCCAACCCTCAGGAAATTTTGCAAGGTGGAAACTTGAAATATATGATAGGCTGAACATCATTTTATATCTGATTGGGATATTTATTAAAGAAAGATTAGTTTTTATCGATAACTATTTTTTCATGGAATTCAAATCGGTGTCAATGTGAAGTATATGCTCCATTCACAGACTGGTATTTTGACCCTCTTTTGCAATTTTTTGTTAGTGACATCTTGCTTTATTGTTAAGATTCTGTTTGTCGATGGGCTTATGCAGCTTACACGAGTAGCTAGTAGACTTGGTATATTTCCTTTGACATTTGAAACTTGATGGACCTGATGAAAGGCATTCCTCTATTGTAATCAGGCTGGCTTCCGGCAAATTTTTACCTTCTGTTCATGTTCAGCAGTCAGATCTGTATTTGGACAGACACCAGTGAAATTGTGTCATCTATAGTTCTCTAGATGAAAAATTGTCCTTATTAGGCTACGAATGTCAAATCTTTTTGAAATCATTCTACAATTTATTCAATTTCTAGGTCTTTGAGTCGTTGAATTTTCCACTCTTTCATGTGCCTTCATCTGCTTTAATCCTTTTTATCCATTTTTAATATCAGATATAAAAGTTGTCTTCTCATATAGGTGTCATGGCCTGCTGTATATCAGCTCAAATATCTCTGACACATTGATAGTTTTAATTTTTTATATTGGTTTTCATTTATTCTAATACAATTAGATCAGTAGGCATAAAAATTCTATTTCTAGAAGCATTTCTGAATTTGTGAACTGATCTCTTTTTCATCTGATGAAAATGCAGGGCAATGGCATGATAACTACGCAACCCCATTACTGAATCTGTCAGTTATGGTAAGTTATACAGCTATAATATGTATTATGGGAAGTCGATTGTTTTCGTTTTGCTTCAAAATCTTGTAGGGTAGGAGGGAAGGGGCTGCTTGCTTTTCAGATTTGCAGTTCTATGACAACATGCAACTTGATTGCCATAGAATACCTAATTTTCACAACACCTAGTTGAGGAATTCACCCTATCGGGCATGGTATCCTCCTGTAAAGCATGTATCTGGGTGCACAGCATCCTGTGTCAAGAGTTTTTCAATTTTGACACTTTTTGACATGCTTTCTTTGATCTGTCAAGGAAAGCAAGTTTTGTGTGAAGTTATGAAAAGTCAGTAGCAAAGGTGGCGCTTATTTTTTTGTGGCCCAATCTTTCTCTGGTTTAGGTAAATTTCACCACACCATCATTGCTGGAGCATGGTGGTGCCCTATGAAGTTAGTAATGTCGTGTTTACTATCTAAATCATCTGTCAGGATGTACTGACAAGTAGATATAATAGTCGGGGTTGTACAAGAGTCATTTTTTAATTTTTTTCAGTTTGTATGGGTGGCTATCTAATTGATTCCTTGTAATAAAGGTTGTATCTTTGGCAGACCTGGACTGAGTTCTTCAGTTTCTGGTCAGTGCAAATCTAGTTGTAAAGAGTCGTTAAATAATCTTGTTGATCATTGAGATATAAAATAAGGTTATGACCCCTCTCTCTCTCTCTCTCTTTGCATGTGGGTGTGCTGACTTACCGCAAACTAAATAGACAATAGGGAAACCATAAAACTTGAAAGTGAGAAATATTGTTATTCGTTTGCATGTCCGAACAGCTAACCACAATAATTCATGTATTGGGAGCTTTGTTGGTAATCCCCGAGCCTACACAACTCTGCTATGTAAAATGGCTAGTTCCACAGTCATTTAAGTATCAATGTTATTGCCCTTGGTAGGTTGCAGAAAGGGAAGCTCTGCTAATAGTCCTAGATGATGCCTGCCTGGACCTTGGTATGCGATCAGCATCATTTATTTCATGGTCAATATGAAGGGTGTCTAGAGTGCATGCTATCAAATTTTGATCGTTGAGGAACTGGCATTAATAGGGACAAACCAAAGTCTTGGCAAGAACTTTGTCTTTCAAATGATCATTTGTTTAGTCCAGGGCAACTCTCAATTAACACTTGTTGCACTAGAAGTAAAGGTAAACAAAAGACACCAACATACTGGATCTCTAACTGCTACAATCATGACATACTGTGGTGCTTATATGTGGTCACAAAATTCTTTTATATCAAGCAAGTTGAAATTGTATCCTTAATACTGCATCCAATCATACTAACCATTCAGATTAATTAATTAGTGATATCAAGGTCAAAGCATTTCTAAATACCAAAGCCAAGTTATCATTTTAGATCAAACTTTCTTTTCAAACAAATGGAATGACTGATAATCATAAATCCTAGATGCCAAGATGAGAAGATAGAAGCACAAAATACTTACCACTGGAGCTGGCGCACTTTAGCTATTGGTATGTCAACACGCTTAATCTATGATGCGGTATCCACCTTGTTCATAGTTTTCGATTATGTTTTGAAGGCAAGGCGGAAGCAATAGCTAATCTTTGTGAACATAATGATTTATTGAAGTAGTGCATGATCTGAAAACCACATGGATTAAGTACGATAGGAATTGACAAGTAAGTGAACATAATGATTGATGCTTATTTGCATGTTACTGAGTATGCAACTTCATGGCGTGAAACAGAAGTGATTTGTGCTAAAATATTGGCAGAGTAATTTAACAATAGAACAGCATAGACATGAATATCAATTAATGAATACATATTACATACAAATAATCCAGAAGAGAAGGCAGAATAACTGGTATGGTCATTTAATGAGTTTTAAATCAGTGAGAAATACAATACTTTGCGTTTTTTTCTC
Organism: Picea sitchensis; assembly: GCA_010110895.2. NCBI lineage: Eukaryota > Viridiplantae > Streptophyta > Pinopsida > Pinales > Pinaceae > Picea > Picea sitchensis. Next base: position 97,519 of record SNQJ01S0014404.1, on the reverse strand, counting down.
CAGGTAACATATCCCAGGGAAAACCCCCGGGCACTCCCTCTCATTCCAAGAATGGTACCTAGGGTAAACCCTAGATTCTTCAGGGCACAAGGCAAAGGCAACAACATGGCTCAAAGCTGTTACAACAATATACTCATTATGATCTCAATATGTCACTTACAGGAATAGAACCTAGGTGGGGAGGATAACACTCCATCCCCCAACCACTCGGGTTAGACCCAATTTACAATACTCTGCATATCAAGGATACCTCCCATTTCATGATAGAGGGGTTGTGAACTTCTCCTTTTTTTCGAATTTTTGAAAATGAGGATGATGTGGAGAATCCATATTTTTAAGTATGAAACTTCCTCTTAACTGCAATGGTAACTTGTATGAATCAAGAGTCGAACTCCAGATGCTGGAGCAAATATAATTATAATCATTATCTTTCCCTTCAGTCTTCTATTTTTTAAGGCATGTGCATGGAAAATGAGCCCCTAGCAGATTGTTCTTCCTGTGGTCGCTTGCATTGGCGTGCTTATTCTTAACACCACATTGCCTTTAGTGCTTGTACCTGTTAAACATTTTATTACTAAAATAAACATTTTAATTTTTGACAACTCAATTCAGCAATGGAAAATCTATAGTCAGTCAGCATATGGGTATTGTATGTTCCTATCACATATATAAGCAGATGCAACCACACTATGTTTGTGGCTGAGGGATGTGGTCTTGCTTTGAGTGCATTTTTTTTTAATTTCCATTGATATTTGATTTCACCACTAAAATAAATTTAATTACTTCTCGTGTTGTAATCATGTAAAACCATAAGATTTTGGCAAACACATACATAGCTTTCAGATGCTCTTATCAGAACATTTGCACTCAGTTTATACATGATTGCTAGCAGTTGGGTCTAATTTGTTATTACATCCTTAGTATATGTGCCTTAATTCTTTTCACAAGTGGATACTGAATCTAAATAGCCATAAAAAGTATGAGCAGTGTTTATTATAGGCCAGAACAATTAAGAATAAATACCCATATAAAAGTTCATTAAAAACACAAATTATATTTTGTCCAATCCCAATGTCACAAGGAAACACTGTGCACAGATGAAGAAATTCCATAACCGATTGAAGTGTGGATGGATTACAGATAAAATAGATTTTGAAGTTGCATGGTTGAAATTTAAAGCAAAGGAAAAATGATTTTATGTTTTTAAGATTTAATGGAAAATGAAGTGTCTCAAGATGCGTGGTATCTAGACTTTCGTTCTGCCAAACACATGACTGGGACAAAGGAGTAGTTCTCCAAATTTAAAAGTTGTAATGTGGGTGCAATTGGAGATCACAGTGCTCACTAGGTGGAAGGCAAGGGTGTGATATCTACGTAACTTTCAGGCAATGGAGTTTGAAAAATTAACGACCTGTAATAATATATATGAAAATTATATAATTGTTCGTGATAAAAAACAATCTCTAATCAAAGATAAACAACAAAGATGTAATACCTTGATTTCAACCCTTGGATCCAATTTCATCCCTTGGACCATGCAGAATAAATGATGTATATGTTTAATGATAACTTGGCTAAAAGTTTAGACAAGCAGTTTTTTTTTAAGCATGACATGATATAGGTAACCATCCCCGTGATGCATTTTGGGTTGTACGCAGGGACATTATGATTATAATATTAAAAACTATAAAAGGCTACAAATGAGCATAGGGGTCTATGAGTCAACCAAAGAGGAAGAAATGTGGCCAAGGAGAATTAATATATTTTATTATTTCCTTGACCTCACCCTAAGTTCTTCAACCTCGCCTTATGATTAATGAAGTCATGCGGTTTGAGAAGGCATGTGGTTTTAGTTTCCTTGAAAGTATTTGAGCTATGTTTTCATTGATGCAATGGTCTTCTCATTCACGTCAGGGACTTTGTGCTTTCTTGGTCTTGTCCATACTACTCTAGAATGATGACCATCCATATAGGAAATCACAATTGAATTAACTATGGATGCCAAGATCAGGGTTTGAATGTGAAGCACTATAAATAAAGATTAGAAATATGTTGTTGCAACTTTGTGTTGATCCTAGCACTATAAATAAAGATTAGAAATATGTTGTTGCAACTTTGTGTTGATCCTAGCCTACAGGGGTGTGGTCTAGTGGCCAGCGGACGTGCTGTTAAGGCGTTCGTGCTGCTAAACAGGTTACAAGTTTAAACCTCGTCTTATCTCAAGGCCAGGGTTGTGGGTGGTCTGGTTCTCCCTAGGGGTTATAAGGCAGCCGGCGGGATTTGACCCCGTGTCACGCAAGCCAGATACCGCCGTAGTTATCGATTCCCCTAGATAAAAAAAAAAAAAACTTTATGTTGATCCTTGGGGTGGTCATTCTCGAGGGCATCCATAGAAACTAGCAAAAGAGATTCCCTTTCTTCCATTAGGGCACTAGAGGGAGTGTTGATCCTTGGGGTGGTCATTCTTGAGGGCATCCATAGAAACTAGCAGAAGAGATTCCCTTTCTTCCATTAGGGCACTAGAGGGAAAGGGGATTTATTAAGGTACTACATTACATAAAAGGGAACTCCTTTCCTAGTGTTGTGTAGGGTTGAGAGGGGAGAGCATGGTTGGTTGAAGATGGATTGTTATGTCGGGAGGAATTACAACGATATTTTCCCTGGGGGATTTATTAAGGTACTACATTACATAAAAGGGAACTCCTTTCCTATTGTTGTGTAGGGTTGAGAGGGGAGAGCATGGCTGGTTGAAGATGGATTGTTATGTCGGGAGGAATTACAACGATATTTTCCCTATTTCAACACTATGGGTTGAGTTGCGTGAGAGAGTTTAGAGATAGCCAGTGAGAGATTGTTCTTGTTGCCTCATAGCTCCAACGCGACGTGGCCTCTATAATAAAGTTCTTACAATTGGGTGGAGAAGTGCTCATTTGCAACGAGTGGTTGGTGAATTCTTGAAAAGATAAGTGTTACTCTTGTTGTATGCTATTTATCTTGTCATTCATTTTCTGTTATGAATTATAATGGTTGCAAAGTTGAATGCAATGGTTGATTGAGTATGAGTTTGCGTCTTTACATTTAGTGCCTAGAATATATGTGTTAATTAAATCTATTATGAATTTAATCATTGAGATATCATGAAGCATGTGTGTTGAAAGGAAGTTTTTGTTTATGTGGTTATATGTATATATTGCATTGGAAACTGAATCACTGCATTTAATTTGTCAGTGTAGAGTAGGAAAGAGATAGATGCTAGTTGCATGAAGTTGACTTCGAACATGTGTCGCTGCGTCTATTTGTTTATACTATTTGTATGTGAAATCATAATGCTATTAATGTAAGCATGTTTCTTATCATATGTTATGCTTCTAGTCAACTTAGTTTAAGAAAGTAAATTTGTGTGTATAATTATATTGTCGCATTATTTCTACCATAGTATGCATCGATAGATCACATATTTCCTTCCCAAGCCAAAATGTGTGTTGCTATGAGATCTAGGTTGAAATAGACAT
>SNQJ01S0014404.1:69722-93997 GCA_010110895.2 Picea sitchensis | reverse complement strand
CATCTTCTTCGATGAGTCAAGATGGGAGATGTAGGGTATCAAGTGGTCTTTTATGGAATCCACTATGATACTCATGGCATTGATGTCAACATCTTTGAACTTCTCCATAGCTGCAACGTTCTGCGATTCCTTCTCTTCTCCTTTTGTAAACTCTGGCTTCACAATCTTTCCTTTCACAATATCCAGCACTTTATTTTTAGCAAGGATGAGGTCAATCCTTGTCTTCCATGCTCTGAAGTTAGAGGCACCATCTAGCTTGTTCTCAGACTTCATAGAGTTCATCATGGCTTGCTTGACTTGGTCAAACCCTAGATTTGACCGGAAATCCAAACTTCACGTCTTGGCCTTCTGAGTATACCAGGAGATGCACTGGGCTAGGGCGCACTGATCTATCCAGAGATTACGTCAATCTCGTCACTTAAGGTGCCTCGACAAGAGGTTTAGGGTTCTTGCAACTGCTTCTACTGGTAACCCTAGCTGCAATGCTTTTGGAAGTTGCTCCTGCTAGTAACCCTAGCGACAGTTCCTCAACGAGCTCAATATCTAGCGGTTATGTTTCCTTCCAGCGTTTTAGGCTAACTGAAGGGGAGTGGGCCCATAACCTGTTAGAATATAGAAGATTGTGTGCTCATTTTTCCATTGACGATACCCTCGTCACCCAACCACAGCCCGAAGCCTCCCTCCGAGCACCTTAACCTTGACTAAGAATTCCTCCGAAAGCAAACCCTAGGCTAGATAGCCAAACAAAGAGTAGCGCATCAATCCCCAACGATAGCGCATCACAAAAGCTGATCAGATAGTCCCAAACCCTAGCCAAGAGATATTCAAGCCAAAACTGAGAACTTGTTGCTGTTGCAGCTGCACCAACTCTTCCTCCAAACCTACCCACCAAACTGCAACTGCAGTGTGCACCAAACTGCAGAATTGCAATTCTGAGATGCTGTCAAATGAGAACTGGCGCCCTGTATTTATAGTAATCCTGCCAGTTTGCTGGGGCTGACTTCTCCTTCTGGGTATGTGTATGTTTAGTATATTATTATTAATTCTGGCCGACTTCTTCTCTTGGAGGCTAATAGCCTAATATAAATTATCTTCTTGAGCTGACAAAGCTTCTAGGGTTATTAGTCAATTCATTAGGGTTTCTCTTGCTTCCCGGAGTCTTCTATTCTCGTCAGGTTCACACGTGGGGGTAAATACCTCCCGCAACGACCATAATATTAACACAATTCTCATTAATGAGTATCATACCTGACTTAACACACTCCACCCAGATGCAGAGGCTTTAGACGTATAGCACAATAAGGCAAATTTCCCTAATTGAAACTAGCATGTGTTACTCAGGTCCGTTTCTGGGCCACCGAATACCACTCGAAAGTACCAACGGGCTTGCATACGTGGTTGAGTAACTAAGGTTTATTCGAAATAATTGCAAAAAGAAACTAATCTAGCAATTAGTATTCTACAAAATAGAACTATTCTAAGATTGTTGTGGTGATATTTTAAAAATTGAAATTTAGTGATGTGAGTTCTTTTTATCTTTTTATGCAAGTAAAACTGAAAATACTAAGTGAACAACATGGGAAACAACCTGAAAGCCAAAAAAGGACAACAACACATGTTTCCCCCTAGGGCCGGGGAAACGAAGAAAACACGAGCTTTGTGGCTCGCAAACTTATTTAACTTCTACACTACTTTCTTTTTTGGGATGCTCTTGATCTTTATAGTGCAAGACCAAGGCTTACAACGTTTTCCAAGTCAAAAAATATGAACTAGATGGTCCCTGGAAACTATGGGGATTTCTGAAAGTGGTTTAATCTTTGAGATCCAGACAGAGCCTCCCCTTGTACATGTTACTTCTGCAAGAAAACAACAAACAAACAATCCTAAAAAATGCCCAAATACACTTTTAAAGTGTCTTGGAACACCCATAAAAAACCGGAAAAATTCTAAGTAAAGAAACTATAATAATGCAAGGTAAAATAACCAAGGAGAGGGAGCTAGAGATCTAGCCTCCTTGGGGTCTTTTGGGATGACAAAAATCAGCTAATAAAGATAACCACTTTTGCAGATATTTAAATGAAAGTACAAAAAAGACTTGTTTAGACTTAGCTTTAAGATTTTTCGATAAGATACTAATTCTAGCAAGGTTAAAAGAACTAGATCTAGCTAGAAATGGTAAATTCCTTTATATAGACTTTAGATCTAGTCTAGAAATTGCATGCAAAGAGTTAAATTCAGATTTTTACTTTTAAAATATCAAAGACTTAGATGCATGCAAATAGTAACCAATAGAACATAAAAAAAATTGAAGGATTTTTCTGAGTAAGAGAAGGGATACACCCTATTTCTTGGAGTTTTGAACAAGATGGGCAATGGAGTCCCAGAAGATGAAGATGAGCTATGTCACTTGGCTTATGAGACTTGTGGATGGCATAACTGAATCCTTCCACCACTCTTAAGAAATTTGGGGCTTCAAGACCAAAGTATCTTGCATCAAACTTGTTAATATATGGAACCACCTACAAGAAAAGCTCATGCAAATATCTTAGTCAACCAATACATCAATGAATTGCATAAAAATTTAATGTAAATGATACAATAGGGCTTACAAATAACCAACTTTGCAATCTCTACCCTATGGAACAACAATGTCCTTCAGATAGGCAAATATTAATAAATCAAATGCAAAACAAGAATTGGTAAGTATCACCTCATACAATGAATGCTTGACAATCAAATCTCACACATTGAAACATCCCATGGACCTCCAAAGTCTTGTTTATTCATAACAATGATAGCAAATAGTGATTACAATGCAAGAGCATAAGCTCTTTCCCCCAGGTTCTGACTTACTCACAAGAGGGGGGTCGGCCTTCCTTTATACACTTTCCAGTGAAAACTACAAAACAAGGGCGCATGGGAGAGGAGTGGCACACTTAGTAGAGTGAGGATGAGTGGAGTGATAGGTAGGTGGAGGTGGAGTGATGTGGGGGAGTGTAGGAGTGAAGTGAGGGTGGTAGGTGAGGGTGAGGTTGAGTGCAACCTTGGGATTGACATCCTCTTCCCTAAATCCACCAACTAGCTCAAGGAGAAGTTGCATGGCAACATAGGGATCTCCACCCTTTCCAATTCACTCAAGCAACTCGCCCAAGACACTAGAAAGAATCGGCCTCTTGGTCTTGAACTCCAGACAAGGAAAAAACATGTTTCCGACATGTTTGCTAAGTTTTAGCATCTCTCCTAAATTTTAGGAAATTAATTAAAAAGTCTCTTTTTACCTTTTTGAGAGCAAATTACATTTTTGAGTGATTAAAATCACTTTTTTGTCTCAACAAAGGGGGAATAAGGATTTAGGAGGTGCTTTGGCTTATAAAACGAGCACAAATATGGCATCTGACAATGATTGATGCCATTTTTACAACTTTATTGACTTTTACATTAAAAAATGTATGTTTTACGACACATTTTTTATTTGATTAAAACACTAAAAAAAACCTAAGGGGACTTAGCGCAATTTCCATATGAATCAATAAAAATGACCTAGCATGAACTCATATACATTTAGACACTAAACATTGGTTATACCATGCCAATGCCTAACCACTACACATACTCCAACTTTGGAGTCAATTTGAGTGAAAAAACTTAGAAATTATTAATCGCCTGATAGGCAAGAAATAATTAAAAAGTGAAAAAATACTCCAGAGTACATGCTCGTGCCCAGGTCTTAGGTGGCCAATAGTGTTTTACAACTTTCATGCTCAAGTCATTTATTACAATGCCCCGGAGGGATGGAAATGCGGAAAAAAGGTGGTTTGATAGACCGACTGAAATTCTGAACTTTGAATTTTGAACAAGGAGTTTTTCAATCTTTGGTGGCTTGTTGGAAGTCCATCCTAGTGCAACTTGGTGGATATCACCTCCATAATAAAACAATAATATCTTGAAGAAAACTCTAGATCTATTTTAGGAAAACTTAAAATAACATTATTTTAGAAAAAATAAAAATTATTTAATGTAGATTTTGTTGAACCGAGTCGTTGAAATCAAACCGATCCGAGTTGATCTAGTTATGGTTCGATGTCCGAGTTGATAGGTGATTGAGTCGATGTCTGGTTCCAGTTTTAAAAACTATGGGACTCTGGGCACACTGTGAAGTGGTATTAGAGCTTGCTTTCCAACTTTGAGTTGTTATGGACAACAAATTTGGACCGAACAATTCCTACTTTCAATGAATGCATATTGTTACAAGAACAAAGGAATGAATGGTTACAATGGACAATAGAAAGTAAGTGTTACTTTTTTCACTTTTCACTTTGCAACCAAGGAAAATTGATGAAGGCAGGTGATGTAGAGGCAAAGCTTGAGAAAATTTAGATGGAGAGGTATTTACCTTCTCCATTTTCCCTAAAGGAAATGGTTAAGTGTTGGGTGGGGAAGAGAAAGAGACATGCACAATGGAGAAGTAAAATCCTTCGCCCTTTTACCCCTACAAAGGAGTTGAGCAAGGTAGAAAAGGGGTGGAAGTATGAAGGTAGAGCTTTGGAGAACATAGAGGAAGATGTAAAAACCTTTTCCCTTTGCTTTCCACCCTAACCAAGAAGGTGGATCCCACATCAAGGTAGAGTGGGACAAGACAAATGTAAGGGGGAGGGAGGGGTTCATGACTCTTCCCTTCACCCTAAATTAAAGGAAAAAGGCCCCATGCTCAACTTGAGGATATGAGGGTGGGGTAAGGGGGAGGTTTGGAAAGAGGAGTTAATCTCTGCCCTCCACCCCTCGCTCTCTGCTTGAACCAAAGGGACTTATGTTGGATTGATGGGAGCACTTGAGGACTCATAACCAATCACCACTTTCCATGTTGCAGGGAAGAAATAAAAGAAAAAGAAAAGAAAAGAAAAAGAAAAGAAAGAAATAAGAAAGAAAAGTGTTTGTAACTTATTTTGGCCATAACTTTGTCATTTGAGCTCGGACTTGAGAAAGAGTATCATTGTCAGAAAGCTAATTCAAAATAGAGTAGTCTGGATGATTTAATTTCTAGAATAGTACTTTCAATTTTTCTAGAAAAATAATAGAACATAGGCATCTACACTTGGTTGACGTTCTTTTGACAATGTGGATAAACTGGAGACACATTAATTTTTTTTTTAAATATTGGGCAAGGGGATTTTGTCTAACATATTTATGTAATGAACACTTTTGCATATACAAAGTGGTATTAACGAAAATTAATGGTTGACAGTGAAGAGAGAGAAGGTTGTGAAGAAGTTATCATGAAGACAAATAATATTCATTGGAACATGAAGGGGTTGTTATTGTAGAGGATCTACATATGGGCAATGACGAGACATAATCCAATGGGCATATCAAATGAAACTTAAGAATCATGGAAACCATGAGAAGCTTAAAATTTGAAGTCTAGAGTTGCAGCGTAGAGAATGAAACATTGCTTCAAGCACAAGAGAGGAAAAATCAAATGAATGGCTAGTTGGTCCAAAGTTTAACATAGATACATATATAACTACAATATGGAAACGAGTAGGGATATTGATAGAAGCACATGTCTCTTGGAAAGGGATTCTCATAGAAGATCCCATGGATTAGGAAGAATCCCCTGAGATGTAACATATCATCCCTCTCCATCAAAGTCATCAATCAATGAATCCTATACTTCTAAGGATTCATTGAGTAGCCCAAAGATGTCTTTAATTAGACACCAAACAAGGAGACACCACCAAGAAAACTTGTAAGGAAAATTTTGGAAAGTGAAACCACTTATCTTTAGTGATGAGTATAAATCTGGACAAAATGCTAAAGCTTGGTTGTTGAAATTGAGAAAGCATTTCCAATTATATGATTACTAAGGAAACATCAAAGTTATAATTATTATTTATAATCAACAAAGCAAGGCTTCTATTTGGTGGGATTAGAATTGGAAACTAAAGAGGATTAATGAGAGAAATATTGATTGGATGTAGTTCAGGAAGTACTTCCAACATAAGTGTCATCTAACCATTATTATGAAAGGAAGACACAATAGTTTCATGATATTAGGTTGGGAAATATGACAATGGATGAGTATGAAAGAAAATTCCTAGAATTGTTGGAGTATGTTAAGTACATCAAATATGAGAAAGTGAAGAGACAATGCTTGTTGAGTGGTTGACCTTCCTTTGATAAGGACCATATCCATTTTGATGAACCCAAGACACTTGAGGAAGCAATCTAGAAGGCCAAATTTATATATGAACATAACAAAGGAAAAACTGATTTTTAGTAGGATTGGAAGGAGAAGAGCAAGAATAAGGTAGAAGAAAGGAACAAAGGTTTCATGCCTTCTATCTTTAGAAATAGTCCCAACTCTTTCCAACTAAATCAACTAGTGCAAAGCAATACAAAAATAGCCAAATCTTTTGGCAAAGAGTAAGGAAACAAAGCAAATGGTGACATTGTGGAAAAGAACATATCTATAAAGATTTTCCACACCACATAGATAAAATGAGGATTGTTCATAACATCCAGTACGATACCATTGTTTACTACAGTTTACAATGTGGAAAGGGAAATTTCCCATATCTATGTAGTGTCATATGATCGCTAGGCATGCCACCAATCAAATATGATCAAAATTGAAGCAATATTGCAAAGAAATCTAATTTAATTTGAATTGATACCGGGGCAATTCATAGTTATGTTACTCCTAAACTTATTGATAGTTTTCTTCTTAATAGAGTAAGCATAGCAAGCGTTAGTTGGTTTAGTTAGTTGTTGGAACCAAGAGGAACATTAGTGAGATGGTGAAGAATTATCCAGTAGAGTTGAATGGAATCCATAGTCTTGCCGATTTGAACATATTTCCACTTGGATCTTATGATATTGTTATTGGAATGGATTGGTTGGAGCTATACCGTGCCATTCTTGATTGCTACATCAAGACATTTAATTTTTTTGACGAGGAAGGAAACTGAAATACAATGAAAGGTATTCTAAGGTCGTTAATCATAAGGAAAATTTCAACATTAGAGTTGAAGAAGTGTCTCAGGGAAGGATGTCAATTGTATGCATTTCATGTAGTGGAACTAAGAAAAGGCAAGCCCAAGTCTTGTTGATTTTCTAGTCTTTACATAATTTGGAGATGTGTTTCCAGAGGAAGTCCCTAGATTACCACCAAAAAGGGGCATTGATTTTTCTATTGATCTTATACATGGTGTGACCCTTGTGTCCAAGMTTCCTTACAAAATGAGTACTTTAGGGTTGATAGCACTACAATGCAATTGGAAGGGTTGTTGAAGGGATAGATGCACCCAAGTGTATCTCCTTGGGGCACATTAGTTTTATTTGTAAAGAAGAAGGATGAGACCTTGAGRTTATGCATTGACTACATGTAATTGAGTAAAGTCACTGTCATAAATAAATATCCTTTACCCGGAATAAATAATTTATTTGATCTGGTGAGGATCGAACAAAAGATATTCACAAAATGACATTTAGAACCATATATGGACACTATGATTTTGTAGTGATTCCATTTAGCTTGAAAAATTCACCAACTACATTATGTGTTTGATGAATGGTGTTTTTTGTTAGTACTTAGACAAATTTGTAATTTCTTCCTTTATGACATTCTAAATGATTCAAAATCAGATGAACATGAAGAACACTTGTAGTTAGTGTTGCAAGTATTAATATATTGTCAACTCTATGTCAAATCAAGTGTTCTTTTTACTAGAACTAGATTCACTATTCGAGGCATATCATTTCAAATAAAGGAATAATAACAAACCTAGAAAAAATCAAAGCTATAATAGGATGGACTATATTCATGGATGTTTAAGATGTGAGGTCATTCATGGGTCTTGTTGGTTATTATAGAAGATTCATACAAGGATTTTCTTATATTGCATTTATCTAATTACCTCTCTCCAAAAGAAAGAGAATACGTTTGAATGGACATAATGATGTGAAGATAGCTTTCAAATATTGAATAAATTACTTACCAGTGCGCTAATTCTGAAAATTGCAAATCCAAATAATGTTGTTTTTTTTGCAGATGTTTGCATAGAAGGGATTGGTGGAATTATCACCCAAAATGGGCATGGGGTGTGCTATGCGTCTAGTATGTTGAAAGAGCATGAAAATAATTATGCTACACATGATTTTGAGCTTGCTGCAATGATGCATGCATTAGAAATGTGGTGGCATTATTAAATGGGAATGAAATTCAAGTTAAGAACTGATCATAACAATCTCAAATATTTATTTCATTGTCAAAATCTAAATTCTAGGCAAGCAAAATGGGTCGAATTACTTTGTAAGTTTGGTTTTGACAACATTCACAAAAAATAAAAATAGGATAAAGCCATCAATGCACTCAATAGAACATTAAATGCAATGCAATGCATGCTACACAATTAGCATGTGTAACACACCCCATACTCACTTATGGGAATATGCCATTGCAATTCAACCTCTCTATAAACTATATTTAAAAAAACTCTTTAACCTCATTCATATATAAACTCAGACACCATGAATAGTTATGTCTAACAGGGCTATGAAACCAACTATAATATTATTCCATGCATATAACAATATATAGAAATATGCACATGCACATCATAATTTAATCCAACATATATAAAGACACATTATACATAGTATAAAAACATATAATAAGAACATTTATCTTTTGTAGAATCACCAATTGGTTGCAAACCTCAAATGTTCCACCCAACCATAAACACTTTTGTTCTGTCTCTCTCAACAACAAGTCAGCCTCGAGCTGGGGCTATGACTCCACTAGGGAAAAGGCTACTTAAGTCAACTAAGGCCTCACAGTTAGCACAAGCAATGACTAGGCCAATGTATCAAAATACAACAACAATTTCAACCTACATCCTCTCATTCCCCATCATCCTACACAACCCAAGGAAGTGTACCCCCTTCTCTACAYTATAGTCCCTCAGGTTTCCCTACTTCCCTTTCAGGGCTTCGACATAGGCTAGCCTACAAGTATCGAAGTTGTGGCTCTAGGAACTCCAACTTCTATAATGGATTTTCTAGGCACCCTCTATGCCTCATACCCAAGGAAAAMTATCCCAGAAAATTCTCCCTCTACGGATCCAACCTTCCCCAAGGCACTCCATGGAGAATTGTTCACCCAAATCCACCTAGGATTCTAGACTCAGGGTTCACAAAGAAACAAGGTTATAGTGGCTCACTAGCTCACACTCCACATGAAAAGGTAACAATGATAGAGAATGGACACATTTTCCACTAAGTTCCCCATATTAAATATGCATGTCCCCTTTTTGACAAATGGCACTCATGTAGCCACCTTCCCATCACTTGAGAATTTAAGATATAATAATATGAAATAAGACTTAGAAATTAGGAATATATTGTTATATTCCTTGGCTTACCCCCCTCACTTAATCCCTAGCCCCCTTTTTCGACTTATCCCCCTGGCTTAATCCCTAGCCCCCTTTTCCTCTCATGGAGTCCTAACCCCCCATACTCTTTTTTATGACTTGATCTACAGTCGTGATGCATTTTATTAATGTGTATGAGTGTGATTACAATGTACAATTATAGGCTCACTGATATTTCAGCATATAATCTCTTTACCTTAATATCACAAAGGCACTTTGAACCAAAACATACATACACAAGCACTCCGGCCCAAAAACCATACTGGCTCACCAACCTATAAAAAAATATGTACATATACACATTTACAACTTGGGGTATTACATTCTCGTCCTCCTTATTTATGCATTGTCCCCAGTGCATTACATATGAATGTACAATCAAAATTATTCAAAAATTTGTAGGTATTCCTCCCGCATGGCGTCCTCATGCTCCCATGTAACATCTTCAGGACCATAGCAAGTCCATTGGACCAATATCAGGTTGATGGATTGGTTCTTAAGAACTTTGATCTTTCTACCTAATATGCACACTAGTTGGACCTGAAAGTCTCCCTCGTGCTCCACCCGAATCAAATTCTAATCATTTATGTGGTTAGGATCAAGCACATACTTTTTAAGGAAAGACATGAAACACATTATGCACATGCATGGATGTAGGAAATGCTCCTTGTATGCAAAGAGAAGAGATATTGTACAGATGTACAAGGTCCTACAATTCCAAAGAAGGTTTAACGTCACATCCCAATTATACCTAGACTTCAACAAATGTTTTGTTGCAATTCACTTGCATAATTGATGGACATGCATGCAAAGAACAGGACTAAAGATGGATTCATGCGAATTTTGGCTGACTCCAAAGCAACGAAACACATAGAGGAAAAATGGCCAAGTAAATTCAAAGATGAACCACGCAGTATTAGGTTTGGTCTTGCAATTGATGGAGTGTGACCATTCTCTTTCATGAGCTCAAATTATAGTGTTTGGTCAATCGGAATGATAATGTACAATATTCCCCCATGGATGAGTGTTAGAAAGGAGCACCTTATGTTGATTCTCATTGTTCCAGGAAAACATCAAGTTAAAAACATGGATGTTTATATTGCTCCTTTTATTGATGAGATGCAACTACTATGGAAATGCATAAGAATGTATGACATATCACGTCCTCCATAAAATAGGTCCTTCATGTTGTATGGTGTGCTATGTTGGACTATTCATGATTTCCCAGGACTTGGTGTTTTTTTTGGTAAGATAAAATATTTGCGTATTCACACTCATAATTTATTTTCATCCCAACTTTCATACTTACTTTTATACTATTATTTTGATGCTATTAACATTAATTATTGAATTGCAAGGCTTCAAACAAAGGGGATATTTGCATGTCCAAGATGTTCAGATCAATTTCAAGGGAGATATTCTTAAGATCTACATAAATTTATTTACGCAAACAATAGGGTTTTTCTACCACCATATCATAAGTTTAGAAATCATCTGAAGAATCAATTTGATGGAAAAGTTGAAAATAGAGGCCCTCCCATGATTATGGGTCACGGTGATTGGCTTAAGAAGTATGAAGATGTTGAATTGAAGAACCAAAAGAACTAGAACAAGTTGTAGTTAATATGCCAAAAGGAATGAAAAGAAAATCCATATTTTGTGAGCTCCCTTACTAGAAGGATCTATTAATATCTCACCTATTAGATCTTGTGCGCATCTTCAAAAATGTCCCAGATTCTATATTTCGACATATATCAGGAAAAGAGAAGAACACCTTGTTTTCGAGGAGAGATATTTCTCTTTCGCGTACCAAAATTCATAGAAGACATTTGTGGCCAAACAGGGAAAATGAAACATATGTAGAAGCTCCATGGATTTTGAAAAAAAAAGAGTTAGACCAACCAAAAAATGTCATTCGTTCAATAAGGAGACCTATTGGCTATGGGTCATCATTGGATAAATATTTTACAGTTGATGGACATATCATAGGATTTAAAACACATGATTTTCATAATTTTATGAAGGTATTATATATCATCATTTAAGTTTTATTGGTAACATTGATTAAGTACTAAATATGTTTTGATATTTTGTTGCGTGAGAAAAATTACTAATGACCTTTGATAAATGTGTTTGATAGCATATCACTCCATTGGAAATTAGGGAGGATTCATGTCTTACTATTGACTTAAGGAATGCCATAATTCGATTGTCAGCATTTACAAGGTATGTGGTATGAAATGTTCGTGTGTGAGAGACATATAGATATTATATTCCATTTTAATTTTTCACTAAAGGTTCATACTAATTTACTATTCTTATATTAGGTGGGTGACCTCCAAGGAGATCCACAAATGTGAAGTACCAAAATGGAAGAAGGAAATTGAAAAAATTGTATGTGTGTTTAATAAGGAGCTCCCTACAAGTTTCATGGACCTACAAGGCCATTTACTTATACACCTAGTCGATGACATTGAGTTGGCGGGTGTCGTATCAACGAGGTGGATGTTTTTCTTTAAGAGGTATATGAAAACTCTAAAAATATATGTCCGACAAAAGGCACATCCAGAGGGTTGTATGGCTGAAGGGTATGTATTGAATGAAGCATTTTTCTTCCTATGTGAATTTCTTGGCAAGGATTTTGAAGATGGGCCACGCTTATGGGATGAAGAATGAGCATCAGATATTATTGATAGAGAAAAACCACAATCTAATGGTGTTCAAGTAGAATTTAGTAAGTAAATTCATGATCATTGTGGTTGTTTTTCTTGCAATCATTATTTTTCTCTGTAATTTATTAACAACATAACATTTGGAATTTGAAATAAACATGTTGACGTGTAATAGGTGTAGACGAAAGTGCTATACTCAACAATTTCACTCTATACCACATGGACTTTATGAAAAAATGGATTGATTTGTATGATAAAAAGAGAGAAGAATTTTTAGAAGCAAGGAGATGGTTTAATATATCCAACCCAAGGAATACTCCACTTCCCACTGATCTTCTTGGGGAATGGGGCAAAGATTGCACACTAGAATGGGTTACTGAAAAAATTCAAAATCAAATAGAATACGCAGGTATAGATTCAAACGTAACAAAAGATGAAATCAACATGTGTAGAGGATTTGAAAGAAAGGTACAGTTGAAATTTTACAAAATGTTGTTTCCTTACAGTTTTGACACTATTAAATATTTTAATATTCATCATTATATTTATTTTCACTAAAATAAATGGTCTTTCATAGGAAAGGACATATCGTGCAATGTGGGCATATGGACGAGATTATCGTGTAGAAAGTGTAGATGTAAAGAGACGATCCTTTGATTGTGGCATCATATTCGATTTCAAGAAATCCAGTCGAGCAAGCTCAAAAGATAAGAATAATGTTGAAGGGAATCTACAATATGTTGGAAAAATCCAAGAAATTATTGAGTTGGATTACTACTCTTTTAAATGTTGTATTTTTAAGTGTATATGGTATGAAACATTTGAGAGGACATGAAGACATGATACCCATAGTGGATTGTTTTCTATAGATTCCTGGAGGTTCCTACCGGAGGGTAAGGAGCCTTATGTTCTACCAATTCATTGAGAGAAGGTATTTCTTTAACTCAAATAAGAAGCGGTAGTGATCATTAATCTATTAATTCATAGTTTATTGTGATAACATATATGTGTTTATTAATCAATAAAATTGTTATAACATACGTCTGATATATGTATATCATTCATATTTTTCTATAAAGATATTTTGGCCCCGAAATGGATATTTGTCATACATTATGATCCAAGATTAAGGCATGTATTTGATGATGCAGTAGTTGATACTAAGAAAAAAAATGATGACCAACAAAATGAGAGAGAGGGATTAGAGAATGGAATGACGAATTATGACAATGATATCGATGTGCATGATGAACATTGATGCAAACGTGGATGATCTCAAAGGTTATGTGGGGACATCATACATACTTGAGTATTGAAGCCCTCCCATACCTTCAAGGCATGTGACTAGTCTAACCATCTCAAATTTTGACGCATACATGCACAAATTGAAGAAATTTCAACGTTGTCCCCATTCATTGCTCACTGTGCAGGGTCAGTGGAAGACATTTTTAATGGGTGTATTGGAAGTTCCATGACATTTCAAGAGARTTTCGACAAAGATTCTACAAATGGAAATGACGAATGATGAAAATGATATGTCAATGATGAATGTTGATGCAAACGTACTAGACAATCTCAAATATTATGTGGGTACATCATACATCCTTGAGTCTTAAAACCCTCCMATACYGTCAAGGCATGTGTCTAGTCTAACCACATCAAATTTCGACGCATACAGGCATAGTTTGAAGAAATTTCAACGTTGGTCCCAGTCACTGCTCACTATGCGAGGGGTGGATGTCATTTGTGATGGGTGTATTGGAAGTACCATAACATTTCAAGATATTTTCAACAAATATTATACAAATGGAAATGGCGAATGATGAAAATGATACATCCATGATGAACATTGATGCAAACATGGACGATCTCAAAGATTATGTGGGGACATCAAACATCCTTGAGTCTTGAAACCCTCCCATAACATCAAGGCATGTGTCTAGTCTAACTACATCAAATTTCGATGCATGCAGGCACAATTTGAAGAAATTTCAACATTGGCCCCATTCACTGCTCAGTGTGCGGGGTTGGTGGATGACATTTCTGATGGGTGTATTGGAAATTCCATGAAATTTCAAGAGAGATCCGAAAAAGATTCTATAGATGGAAATGACAAATGATGACAATGAGAAGTGCATGATGAACATTGATACAAAACATTGACTATCTCAAAGATTATGTGGGGACATCATACATCCTTGAGTCTTGAAACCATCATATACCATCAAGGCATGTGTCTAGTCTAACCATGTCAAATTTCGACGCATACAGGAACAATTTGAAGAAATTTCAATGTTGACCCCATTCACTACTCATTGTGCGGGGTTGGTGTAGGATGACATTTTTTATGGGTGTATTGGAAGTGCGATGACATTTCAAGAGAGTTCTGACAAAGATTCTATAGATGGAAATGACTAATGATGACAATGAGACATCCATTATTAACGTTGATGCAAACATGGACAATATCAAAGATTATGTGGGGACATCAGACATCCTTAAGTCTTGAAACCCCCCCATATCGTCAAGGCATCTGTCTAGTCTAGCCATGTCAAATTTGGGCACATACATGCATAGATTGAATAAATTTCAACAATGGCCCCATTCACTGCTCATTGTGTGAGATCGATGGAAGACATTTGTGATGGGTGTATTGGAAGCTCCGTGACATTTCAAGAGACTTCCAATAAAGATTCTATAGAAGGTAATGAAAAATGACGACAACGAGACGTGCATGATGAACGTTGATGCAAACGTGGACGATCTCAAAGATTCTGTGGGGACATCAGACATCCTTGAGTCTTGAAACCCTCCCATACCGTCAAGGCATGTGTCTAGTCTAACCATGTCAAATTTTGATTCATACATGCACATATTGAAGAAATTTCAATGTTTTCCCCATTCACTGCTCACTATGCGGGGTCGGTGGATGACATTTGTGATGGGTGTATTGGAAGTTCCATGAAATTTCAAGAGAGTTACAAGAAACATTATACAGATGGAAATGAAAAATGATGACAATGAGACGTCCATTATGAATGTTGATGCAAACATGGACGATCTCAAAGATTATGTGGGGACATCAGACATCCTTGAGTCACGAAACCCTCCCATACCATAAAGGCATGTGTCTAGTCTAACCATGTCAAATTTCGATGCATACAGGCAAATATTGAATAAATTTCAACGTTGGCCCCATTCACTACTCATTGTGTAGGGTCGGTGGAAGACACTTGTGATGGGTGTATTAGAAGTTCCATGGTATTTCAAGAGAGTTCCGAAAAATATTCTACATATGGCAATGATGAATGATGAAAATGAGACGTGGACAATCTCAAAGATTATGTGTGGGGTCGATGGATGTCATTAATCCCTTGACCAGATATAATCCCTAAGAAATTAACCATTAAACTACCTAACCCCTAAGCCCCAAATCCCTTATCCCTTGACCCTTAATCCCTTAAACTGTAACCCCTAATCCCTTAACCCTTAATCCCTAGACCCCAAATCCCTAAATACCCTAATCCCCAAATACCCTATCCACTTAACCCCCAACAACTCAACAAATTAACTATTTAGGCACAATAGGCGTTAAATTAGAAGCCAAATAGGAAGCCAAACTAGAAGCTAAAAAGGAAGCTAAGTTGGATGCTAACCAAGAATCTAAATTAGAAGCTAAACTCGAACCTAAACTTGAATCTAAACTGAAAGCTACACTTGGTGTTAACTTGAGTGCTAAATAGGGCGCAAAATTGGGCGCTAAAGTAGAAGATAAATCAAACGCTAAATTAGGCACTAATAGTGCCTAATTTAGTGTTGACTTGTGTTGCTCGGTGCAAATAATGCCCAAAATAGCGCCATCTTGATAAATAACGCTAACTTTTGCAAAAAAGTGGAGAAAAATACATTAAAACAGACAGTGGAAGCAAAAAAGGGAGATAAAAAGGAAGCTAATCACAGGGATTTGTTGTAGCGTGTCTACAACATAATCATGACTATTGGATTAGATAATTGCGATGTATACTAAAGAAACACACTTTATATAAAGACACATTTGATCAAGTTGATTTTAACTAACTCTTAAGTGTCTAAATATCCTAACATGCACATGAGACTGCATTGTAGAGAAGGGAACTCTTTCATTGGTGTTATGCAAGCCTAAGAGGAGAGAGTGTCTATGGTTGAAGATGGATTGTCATGATTGGAGGAATTATAGTGATATTCTTCCTATTTGAGCATTGTGGGTTGCATTGTGTGAGAGATTTTTGATCCAACTAGTAGGAATTCACCTTTATGGCCTCATATTGGAAAGAAATCCTCTTGAAACCTTTGGGCACTTCCCCCATTCTAACGATGGTACACATTTTAGTAGGTGACATAGATTTAGTGTGTCTAATCTAATGGTAATTGCACCAGGGACCTGCCACAATGGAATGGATTAATGTTAACATCTTGGCAACAATTACACCAATCAATTAAGCTAACCCTCGAGGCTATACATATATGTGGTTTAAATTTATAGAAAATAAAATACAAAAAAAAACAAAAAATTTTAAAATTAAAATCAATCATTTTTTCTTTTAAACTGAAAAAATACACTAACAAATAATGAAAAAAGACCCTTCAAATATTTGAATTTAATGAAAAATGCAACTTACAAATGATGAGGAATATTTATGTCTGTATATGTAATTTTATGATTTTTCTATTATCTATATTTTTATTTCAATTAAAATGTGTTCACATATAATTTTTATTTCTCCAAAATATTTATGAAGCTTACAAGAACATAGCTAGACAAGGACAAGAGATTGCCTAATTGTACACTTGATTTTATGCTATGATTTTTTTTATTTTTATTTTGTGTGTGAGATTATGACTAAATTTCTAAAGGAAATAATAATATTTTACAATTGGTATGAGACAACAATAAATATTTACATTAATGATCACCACTAATTAATAGTTAATAGTTCTTTGTTCTTGAGTTGTGCACTACCACGGTCTTAGTTTTTGGGCACACCTTCCTATGTGGCACTCTATCCACAACTATATGTGAAAGTTCCTCCCTTTTTATGTGAAAGTTTTCCCACTTTCTTCACCAAATGGCGGAATCCCTGATACAAGGATTGTTCAAAACTCAATTTTGTTGCTACTAGAGGGTTACTTTGGTGACCTAAATATGTAGTAGCGATCTTGTGAAAAGTATCTCAAGAGAACATATATAATAGAGTATTTCGTGTTAAAGGAGGATAGACGTCAGAAATATTATTCACCAGATGGGAGAGTTGGATATCCCTTTCCAAACGGGATGGCTCATATAGTTTCAATTGGTTAACATTGATAACATTTTGGATGCCCAACTGAGTTGGAAGATCCAATGTAAAATCCTTCTCGCTAATCTACTAAAGAATGGTATAAGGTCCATAATGAAGTGGCTATAGATTGTGGTGATTTTGACTTTTTGAAATATATATATATATTTTTTTTTTTTATGTAGATACAACTATATTAGATTTTCAAATTGCAATGGTGAAGGAAGTTAATGGTAGTTGTGGAACACTTTGTATTTTGCTATGGAACATTGGAATGTTATCTAAACTTTCATGTGTATCATAGAAATATTCTAGGCGAAGGAGGTGGCTTATTATTTTTCATTATCTTGATGGGAGGATATAGTGGGAGACAAAGTGACTATAATTTCATATGGGGTGATAGTTTGATATCCATAACAAATTTCAAAAAGAAAATATCTTATTGAGGAATATGTAGCTTGGTTGTAACTATGTAGAATTAAATGAAAAGATGTATCACAATGTTTATTTTCATTGTAATGAGCATAAAATAGAATGGACAAATGCATGATTCACCACTTCATTTTGGCCTTTGATTTGAGGATGGAAATATTTAGAGTAGTGACATTGGTAGCCAAACAACTTCTAAATAGACTTCCAAAAATATTTGAGAAAACAGAACCCCAATATAAAATAATAATGAGAGGTAGGCCAAAATTTTCCTAGATATTGTGAAAGAATAACTCATCAACTTTAGAGGTGTCCATGGTGTTGGTGAAAGGAATAAAAATGGCCATTTTTTTTTAAATGGAAAACAACAACAATGTTGTAATCACATTTGTGAATGGTAGTGGGAAATCCATTGATAAAATCCATATAGATCGTTGGGTATGTGTTATATTCTTTGCATGAGAGAAATTTTTTGGGGGGATTTATTCGCCAATTTATTTTGGATATTCATCCATTGTTTTTGGTGATTTTTCGGCACATGGTTTTCGCCAATAGTTTTCTAATTTTGGTTGAGGAATTAGGGTTGTTGACTAATGCAGGTCAATGGATTAGGGGTTTGGATGTCATGGGATCCTATATGTATATTTTATTGTAAACAATGAAGAAGATGATGAATAGAAGATTATAGGTGTGGCTCTAAATAGGTTGTTGGTTTTCCCGGTGTTGTAACAGATTTTGAATTTTTCTCTACTTAGTGTCTTCATCCTAAATGTGTTTGAGGATGACTATTTCCTCTTAACTGAGAGTCCTCTTACTGCTCCTGAAAACCGTGAATATACTGGAGAAATAATGTTTGAAATATTTAATGTTCCAGGACTTTATATAGCTGTACAGGTTGTTCTTACTATTACTATTGGGTACAGAACTTCTAAGTGGATGTTGGAGATGGGATTACACACATTGTACCTGTAGCAAATGGCTATGTCATTGGAAGCGCCATTAAATCAATCCCTATTGCTGGAAGAGACCTCACTTTGTTCGTTCAACAACTTATGCAGGAAAGGGGTGAAAATATACCGCCTAAGGATTCAATAGTTTTCTAATTTTGGTTGAGGAATTAGGTTTGTTGACTAATGCGTGTCAATGGATTAGGGTTTGGATGTCAAGTGGGATCCTATATGCATATTTTATTGTAAACAATGAAGAAGATGTATGAATAGAAGATTATAGGTGTGGCTCTAAATAGGTTGTTATTTTTCCCCGCGTTGTATCAGATTTTGAATTTTTTTCTACTTAGTGTCTTCATCCAAATGTGTTTGAGGATGACGATTTTAACTGAGTCTCATCGCCTCGAAAACCGCGAATATACCTGGAGAATCGCGTTTGAAATATTTAATGTTCCGGGACTCTATATAGTCAGTACGTGTTGTTCCTACCATTACTATTGGGTACGTGAACTTCAAAGTGGATGTTGGAGATGGATTACACATTATTGTACCTCAGAAAGTGTCGGTTGCGTCATTGGAAGCTTCATTAAATCAATCCTATTGTCGGAAGAGACCCTTTACCTCTTGTTCCTCGCTCACCAACTTAAGTGAAAGGGCAGCATTATACCTAAGTGATCTTCACCGGAAGTGGTACCTGAGAATAAAAGAAGCTATTCCTACACCTATGCCGCTATTGTTTGAATTTGTAATTACACCCCACCCCCAAAGCTCGCTGTAGTGGACAAGTGCATCCATTTAGCTAATTGACACCAACATCATATGCTCGACTTGGTGGTAAAGTAAAATCACAGGCAGTAGACGTCAATGTAGTTGGCCATCCTATCCAGCGGTTTGCAGTTTAGTTTGGAGGTTCTGTGCTTGCCTCTACGCATGAGTTTTATACAGCTCGCCATACAAAGGAAGAATATGAGTCTTGAGGTGCAGGTCGGGAATGGCTAGAAGGAAAGAAGCTGTTGTTCTCAAGCGCGATGCATGGCTGTTATTTCTGGGACCTGATAAGAAGGGCAAGAGAAAATTTGCCAGGTCTCTTGCAGAGATCTTTTATGGCTCTGAACACAACTTTGCCTACATTGGATTTAACAATTTTAATTCTATTGATCCAACAAACCAGGATTTCCATGGTCTCAGAGGGATGAGAACATTGGAAAGGCTTGCGGAGTTCGTCAGACTTAATCCTCAGTCTGTGGTGTTCCTAGAAGAAATAGAGCATGCAGACACAGTTGTGATAAGCAGTTTAGTTAACGCCATGATACCAGAAACATGCGAATTCGTATGTATGATGACGCCGGTGAGATACCCCGAAACAAGAAAACGGCCAGCACATGTTTAATGCTTAATCTCGATAGCTAGAACAAAGAAAAACAATAACATCTCCAGCCGCTTCATTCAAATGCATCGAAGTCATATCATTAGTGATGTGTTTGGTTTAAATCCTCCAAAGGATTGAAGAAACGAAAATACAAACACCAACATCGCCGTTAGATGCAAGAAACGCGGCACCAATAATACTAGATTTCGGGCCTTTGATTATCGTTTTTTATACTACACCTTTTCCTCCGAAACTCAAAAGTCGCATTCAAGGTTCCATTATTCTCACATAAGGAACCCCACCATCCGTGAAAGGTATCTATTGGAAATATTCGATTCGTTAAGGATTCACAAGGTTATTTTCGCCCACGGGATCAGTGTGGATTTAATGTTGTTGGATGGAACCATGCACCGAACCACACATGGACTGGAAATCAAGAACAAGAAGCATCCGAGGGAAGGCACATTTCAAAGCCTCTCTGGCTACTGCCTCTTGAAATTATTACGGGATGCAGAATTAGAAGCCACTCAAGAGGAGCTGGATGCTTCTCCTATGCCAGATGCAAGTTCTGTTTCTCCAATATCAATAGAGTATTTGGTTAATCATGGACAACCTCAGCAAGAACAATGCGATACTATCTGCAACAGGATTGGGTGGGATGCATTTGGTCTCTTTTAGCGTGGAAGGAGGCCACCAATTACCACCAACTACTATCTCTCCTGGCGATATGGTTTGTGTTTGGATATCTGACAGCCGAGGTGTTGGCGCCACACCATGTACACAAGGTTTTGTGCACTCTCTTTGCGAAGATGAGGGTAGAATTACTGTAGCATTGGAGTCTCATTATGGAGATCCCACATTTTCTAAGCTCTCTTGCAAGTCTTTGAGAATTGATCGAATTCATGGCTTGGCAGATGCAATTAATTATGAACGTAATTGTGAGGCTCTAATGCTTCTTCAGAAGGAAGGTTTGAAAAAGAAGAATCCTGCAGCAGTTGTTGTAGCTACTCTTTTTAAAGCAGGTCAAGATATCTATTGGCCTACAGAAAATAATTTGCAAAATGATGCAGAAGAGGATTTGGGTGAAATCCAACTAAAAGATTTCTTTGACGATTCTCAGAAAAGAGTCATTTCCTTAGGATTAAATAGACAACGACCAGTCTTGGTCATCCAAGGTCCCCCAGGTACAGGAAAGACGAGTGTTCTTACCGAACTGATTTGTATAGCTTCCAGAAAAGGTGAAAGGATGTTGGTGACAGCACCTTCAAACGATGTTGTAGATAACATGGTGGAAAGACTTGCTGATATGGGGCTGGATATTGTGCGAGTTGGAAACCCTGTATTCGGCAACTGCTAAAGCAACTCAAGAAGACACTAAAACGAAAGGAGGAGGATCTAATGCACTTACGGCTATAAACATTTTCCTAGAAATTAGGATTTGAGTTGTACTTTTAATTTAGTTTTAATTAGTTAAAGACAATTGAAGTTAGTTAACTGTCAGTTATGATATGGGGCGGTTTCAACCCCTTGAGAGAGGGAATTTATATAGAGATGCATTCATTGTAACAGGAGGGGGTGGGAAGCCGGGAGAAAGCTCTAGGGCAAAGAGCTCCTTTTGGAACGCAGAGTTATTTGGAGAATCAGGAATGGAATTATACACAGTGACACGTTTCTTAATATCATGAGATTCATTACGGTCATTTCTTTCACTATGTTCTCCTTTTTGTCATTCAATCTATCTGTTCTTTTATTGACTGAGTTAAAATCTATCTGGAATTCATTTTATATGCTCCTTTCACTCAGTTAATAAGAGTTTTGTTTTCAATGGTGACTGGTCAGAATTCACTCCAGATAAGTGCTCTGTATTTAGCCATCAGCCTTCAGTTTTTTCTTCCAAATTCATAGTGGAAATTCATCCCTGATAGATGCTTTCACTGTGATGGCCCTTTCCTTTCTTTTTCTGCTATTAAATCATGATTATTTATAGTTGAAAGAAAGACTTACTTTGCCTCATTTTCTACAAGTAATGTGATCCCTGTTATGATCTCCTTTCTGTGGTTTTCACTTGACTCCATGCCCAATGGACTGTTTTCCTGGATCAACCCCCAACCTGATTAAACATCTTTTCTAATAAGAAATCTGGCCTTCTTACTGTAATCATTGAATATTCCTGAGTAAAGAGCCCTTGGTTGTTGAGAGAACTATCTCTGAGTGTATTAGGTCAGAAGTGCACTCAAAATCAATTTTCAGGGTTTGGCTTGTTGCAACCCAAGTCAAGTTCTGAACAATAAATATTTGTTTCTTTTTAAAATGTGCTAAGGCTTGGCTCTATTACAGCCTAGAGTCAACTCTTGCGACAACACCCGGTTTGGGTTTCTAGGTTAAAAATCTCCGTGTAATGTGTGTGTGTGTGTGTGTGTGTGTGTGTGTGTGTGTGTGTGTGCCATTGTATCTTTTCTATTTTTATTAAGAATCTATTAGCAATAATTTATTGTACAAGGTTAAAATCTACATAGATGGACTCTCATGTTCATATGGAATAGTTGGTGTAGTCCCAATTTATGATTGGCAAGTTTGGTATGGATAGACGAGACAACAATGGATGAAACCATCAACATGATTTTGCATTGAGGCCTAGTAGTAATAGAAATAATATTCCATGTGCTAGAGGATATTGAGGGTACCAAAATGGACACCCTATTCAAGGATGAGTGAACTTCTTTAAGGAGAAGTAAATGGGTAGGGTTGTGACGAACATCGAGATATTAAATTTTGTATGACCAACCCTCTTAGATAGTGTAATCCTAGAAGGATGTATAATTGATGGAGGTGGGGTTTTGCAATGTCTATAGGATAGGTCTGAAAAAAGTATTGGAGGTATTAAGTCAATGTTTCCAATCCTCTTGGGTTGTATACACAGATATCGAGTATATGCAAGAAGCAAGTTGTGGGAAAATTAAGAATGTATACCATCTTGTTGGTGCTTCCTTTCTTATATTCAATAAGAAAATGAAACCATTGGATGTAGGATCACCATTTGAGATGGCATTTTTCTTGCAACTTATATTGAAAATTTAGAAAATTAATAAGACCATGTGATTAGCATCATGGATGGTCTCCATAATCAGAATATAATTGATCCAAAAATACTTAGATGTCAAAATAGTTCTGAAGAGGACACAAAACATCCGACCAAAATCAGGAAATGAAGATCATCTTGATTATTTGCAAAATAACATGTGAAAACGCTTACTTATCCATAAAATTCATTAACTGGTAGATAACTTGCGGAAATAATGAGTGCTAAAATATAGAAAAAAAAAGAGACAACAAATAACAAGGCTCATTACACAGTTTGATAATGAAGTTCACCCATCTTGGGCTACGTCTTCGGGTTTGCTTCCAAACAGTGAGACTGCCCTATTAATGCTCAAATGCTTGATACAATCATGACTTACAATGAAAAATTTGAAGACACCCTTCAATTATGCTGCTCAAACCCAGAAACAGAGGTTATCACTGAATTCCTCACGAAATTATGAGAAAATGAGTATAAACTTGACTATGTTCTGAACAGGTGCTCAAAGACCCCATTTTGCATGCATAACAAGACTATGGGTCTCATACATGAAAAGTTGGACTAAGACTTTCATACATAGAAATTTAGCACAGAACTAACATCACCATCAGATTCCTCTCAAATTTATGAGAAAAATGAGTATAAAGACTCTATACTTCTCTCAAAGAACTCTATAGCACGTAAAACAAGGCAAATCTAACACAGGAACAACTCTTGCATGCAAAATGAGGTAAATATGCACTTGGCATGAACTTCCATGCATCTTCTCTTCAAAATGACATGCATTTCCATTCTTGTACTTGGTTCAAGCGCATGAGTTTATATAGGGCTAGGTCGGCCTAACTGACCCCCTATATACCTGGGTTGTATTGTTACAACTTAAAGATAATTTGTTTTGTTTGTTTTAACAAACAACAACCATGGCACATTGGTAGGAGGCATATGTTAAGTCATTAGAATATTCCTTGGAATATTACCCTGGAGGTCATGGGTTTGATTCCCATTTGACCCAACCGATTTTGTTCTCCTTGGC